>JBAKBP010003316.1:0-156002 GCA_037953745.1 Lithodes maja
CCATATATATATTGAACAACCATGGGGACATCACACACCCTTGCTTTAACCCAACATTCCGATCAAACAACTCGCTCTGTTCATTCTACACACGCACTGATGCCTTTGCACCCTCATACATGCTCTTCACTGCTTTCAGCAAATTGCCATCTACTCCATATATTCTCAGTACTTTCCACATACCTTCTCTATCAACTCTGCCATAGACCTTCTCCAAGTGAGAGAGAGAGAGAGAAGAGAGAGAGAGAAGTACTGCAGTAATCTAGACAGAACCATTAACTGAAGGCTACCTGAATCACACACTAGGACTGACCCCACTATTTCCACCATAATATATGTAGCTGGCCAGCAGGGCTTTATGGGCGAGACGCTTAAGGGAACAGTGGTTATTTTGGTGGGGTCTATTTATGTATAATGCATATATTTTTTACATTCCTCCCTAGACATTTTAGCTAAATTGTACATACTCATATGTATAATATTACCCCGTTGTTTGAGAAATACAACACCAAAATGGAGCAAAGAAAACAAATATATCTAGTACGGTATATCTAGTACTGCAGGACCTCTAGTACGGTATATCTAGTACTGCAGGACCTCTAGTACGGTATATCTAGTACTGCAGGACCTCTAGTACGGTATATCTAGTACTGCAGGACCTCTAGTACGGTATATCTAGTACTGCAGGACCTCTAGTACGGTATATCTAGTACTGCAGGACCTCTAGTACGGTATATCTAGTACTGCAGGACCTCTAGTACGGTATATCTAGTACTGCAGGACCTCTAGTACGGTATATCTAGTACTGCAGGACCTCTAGTACGGTATATCTAGTACTGCAGGACCTCTAGTACGGTATATCTAGTACTGCAGGACCTCTAGTACGGTATATCTAGTACTGCAGAACCTCTAGTACGGTATATCTAGTACTGCAGGACCTCTAGTACGGTATATCTAGTACTGCAGGACCTCTAGTACGGTATATCTAGTACTGCAGGACCTCTAGTACGGTATATCTAGTACTGCAGGACCTCTAGTACGGTATATCTAGTACTGCAGGACCTCTAGTACGGTATCACAGACGAAACGGGTAGTATACATTATGCTGATTACTGGTTGGATCGAGTTCCTATGCAGGGCTTCACTGTTCCTATGCAGGGCTTCACTGTTCCTATGCAGGGCTTCACTGTTCCTATGCAGGGCTTCACTGTTCCTATGCAGGGCTTCACTGTTCCTATGCAGGGCTTCACTGTTCCCGTACCGAATGAATGACACAACCAAAACCAAAACATAAAAGATTGGGAGTAGAAAGAAGGATATTGATCTCTAAAAAGTGGAGAAGACGTGTTTGTTGTGTGTTAGTAAGATAGTGGTGTGTCGGGGAGCATGGTGTGTCTCTGAAGAGGTCAATCTGCTTTATCAGAATAACACACGGTCGTAATAATCGAGTAAGACCTTTCGTGCCAATTAGGTGTCAATTATTTTCTGGCGAGCGATAGCGAGACTGCAATTTTAAGAGGAATCGGCTTTTGGCCGGGACATTTTTCTACCGAAAAATGTACAAATTTATCTTGAAGGGGGGTCTAGGGGGTGTTTTTCTAAGCTTGATGAAGGTCTAGGGAGGAAACTAAACAAATATATGAATATATGAATTAATAGACCAAACAAACTGTCTGCCTCCCCTTAACAATCGATTAAGTGGTAGTATAGGGAGTCAAGGCGAGGAGAAGAAGGCGCGCAGGAAGGAGGATGTGATAAAGGGGGAGATACTCGCTATTTATGGACCCCCTTCTCCCTCATGTTATGACCCATTAGTTTTGCGATTTTAAGACGTTCGTTCACTAGTTTGGCGATTTTGAGACCTTTCGCCCCATTATTTTGTCAATATTAAGACCTTTCGTGTCGATTTTTTCCTGGCGAGCGTAAGCGAGCCTCCGGCAATTGCCAGAGGGTGGGGAGAGAGCCTTCTTCTTTTCTATCCTTTCCTTCAACTTTCCTTTTCTATCGGATATGCCATCTCTACTAGAATTAAATTCTGACCACCTCGTTCGGATCGTAAGGTCTGTGTGGCCAGTGTATCTATGTAAATCTCTCTCTCTCTCTATCTCTCTCTTTTTTCTCTCTCTCTCTCTCTCTCTCTCTCTCTCTCTCTCTCTCTCTCTCTCATTCTTTGATATATTACCATAACATCACAATAAAAACCAATATTTAATTTCTCGAAAATGAAAAAAACCAAATACCTCAAAGACTTCAATACCATTAAATTAATAATATATCAATAAGTAAATAATTATAATATAAACCCCGAAATAGGCGGATGGTCTAGTGTAATAAGGGGAGGCAGACCGTTTTTCTGGACCCCCTTCTCCCCTAATGTTTAGCCCCACTAGTTTTGAGATTATATGACGTTCGGCCCATTATTTTGGCGATTTTAACACCTTTCGCCCCATTTCGTTGTCAATTTTAAGACCTTTCGTGCCATTTAGGTGTCGATTATTTCCTGGCGAGCGATAGCGAGCCTGCAATTTTAACAGAAACCGTCCTTCGGCCGGGACATTTTTCTACCGAAAATTTTACAAATTTATCTTGAAGGGGGGTCTAGGGTGTTTTTCTAAGCTTGATGGAGGTCTAGGGAGGAAACTAAAAACAATATATGCATAAATGAATTAATAGACCAAACAAACGGACAGTCTCCCCTTAATGTTCGGTGTTTGAATGTGTAAATAGGATGTTGACCTTTCCGACAGTCTGACAGCGGAACGATAAACACACCGCGAATGTTTGACTATAATATGTTGTGTCGTATTAACCCTTTGAGTACCCGGTATCACACGAGTGCTTTTTCCCTCAATATGTATCCTCAACACTGGTCTGGCAGCTTATGAGGTCAACATTTAACCTATTTCTTTGGCCTAAATTCATCTATCATCAGTTTAGTTCCCAATACCAGTGCAACATATTCCAGAAATGTTGCCAGAAAACTGTTGATCATAGAATGTTGACTATAAAAGCTCTCGTGTGATACCGGCTTTATGTTCTATGCGAGCCATAGGTACACGATGTTTTACGCAGCTTGGGAAGGATCTGCGGTAGTTATAAGAGGGTTGGCTGAGATAGTTGGAAGCCTTATTATGGCTAGAGGTCCTTTCCTAAGCTGAATAAAATCGTCAAATAGTTGCCAGAGCATAATGAATAGGACGTCACCGGTATTGTACGGGTTAAGGGGAGACTGGCCGTTTGTTTGGTATATTAATTATTATTCATATTTTTTTTAGTTTACCTCCCTAGACCTCCATCAAGCTTAGAAAAAACACCCCCTAGACCCCCATTCAAGATAAATGTGTACATTTTTCGGTAGAAAAATTTCCCGGCCGAAGGCCGGTTCCTCTTAAAATTGCAGGCTCGCTATCGCTCGCCAGGAAATAACCGACACCTAAATGGCACGAAAGGTCTTAAAATTGACAACGAAATGGGGCGAAAGGTGTTGAAATCGCCAAATGAATGGGCCGAACGTCTTATAATTTCAAAAGTAGTGGGGCTAAACATTAGGGAGAAGGTGGTCCAGAAAAACGGTCTGCCTCCCCTCAAGAGTTGTGTCTATGGCACATACGCAACTTATTATGTGTATTCAATTAACCCCTTTACTTGTCATTATGTTCTGGCAACTATTAGACGATTTTGTACAGCTTGGGAAGGACGTCTACCCATTAAAAAGCTATACAGACTATCTCAATTAACCCTTTTAACTACCACATAGCCTTCCAGCTTCATAAAATCGTCTAAATGTAGCTGAAAGAACATTTAAAAGACGTCACCGGTACAGAAATGGTTAAGGAGGATTGATATTTTTAAATTTATATATTATTTTTCTAGTTTCCTCCCTAGACCTCCATCAAACTTTAAAAATCATCCCTTCTAGATTATTTTTTACATTTTTCGGTAGAAAAATCGATATGCCCTTTTCTCCTTATAGAAAATTGGTTTATTATTAAGTATTTTTAACGAGTGTAATAAATGGACCCTTTAATTTCCCTCTCCATACCCACCCATACTATAGTCCATTCATTATAACCAGGCCACAATCATGACCTTTAACCTCTTATAACTCAGAAAAGGACAGAGCAAATGGACTGTCAATTTCCACACCTATTTCCTGGGCGACTCTTCCTAAATGGTAAAATGACTGGCTCGATTACTCCAGTCGTTTTTGAGTTACAGAGATTACTATAGTTTACTAATTTCCAGCTGATGGTAAATTGCCATATATTCATCCTAATTACTTAATGGCTGTTACGAAGATTGTGTAGCGAAATATGTTGCTGGTTATGAAAACTTGGCAATATGATGATGATGCAGAGACATAGTGGTTTCATATGATGATGATGCAGAGACATAGTGGTTTCATATGATGATGATGCAGAGACATAGTGGTTTCATATGATGATGATGCAGAGACATAGTGGTTTCATATGATGATGATGCAGAGACATAGTGGTTTCATATGATGATGATGCAGAGACATAGTGGTTTCATATGATGATGATGCAGAGACATAGTGGTTTCATATGATGATGATGCAGAGACATAGTGGTTTCATATGATGATGATGCAGAGACATAGTGGTTTCATATGATGATGATGCAGAGACATAGTGGTTTCATATGTTTCTATTAAGGGGAGATATCCACTTGAGGGATTTTTTGTCTTGAACCCTTTCTCCCTCATGTTTAGCCCCATTGCTTTTGAGATGTTAAGAAGTTTGCCCCATTATGTTGACTATTTTAAGAACTTTCAACCCATTTCTGTCAATTTTAAGACCTTTCGTGCCATTTAGGTGTCTAATTTATCCTGGCGAGCGAAAGCGAGCCTGTAATTTAAGAGGAACCGGCTTTCAGCCGGGACATTTTTCTACCGAAAAATGTACAAATTTATCTTGAAAGGGGCTCCAGGTGGTGTAATCTTAAGCTTGAAGGATATCTAGGGACCAAACTAAAAACCTCCCCTTAAGTATTAAGAAATATCGCTGCTAAGAGATTCAATTTACCGTCAGCTGAAAATAAACCGAGTATAGTCAATATTTCTGGGGATTTTAACGGTGACCGGTCAACTCAACCAGTAGACCATTTCAACCAGTAGCTCTCAACCGGTACCAAATCAACCAATACGGTTAGGTTAGGTTAGGTTAGGGTAGGGTAGGGTAGGGTAGGGTAGGGTAGGGTAGGGTAGGTTAGGTTAGGTTAGGTTAGGTTAGGTTAGGTTAGGTTAGGTTAGGTAAGGTTAGGTTAGGTTAGGTTAGGATAGGTTAGGTTAGGTTAGGTTAGTACTATATTTTGGCATTGGTTTGGTTGGTCTGGGTTAATTTGGCACTGGTTGAGAGCTACTGGTTGAAATGGTCTACTGGTTAAGTTGACATGGAACCGATTTTAACACCTTTAAGTCCATTTCGTTGTCAAATTTCAGACCAATCGTGCCATTTAGGTGTCGATATATTCTTGGCGAGCGATAGCGAGCCTGTATTTACAAGAGGAATCGGCCTTCGGCCGGGACATTTTTCTACCGAAAAATGTACAAATTTATCTTGAAGGGGGGAGGGGTTTCTCATGTTGAGGGAGGCCTAGCGAGGAAACTAAAATGTAAATGATTAAATGAATTAATAGAAGAAAAACAAAACAACAACAGCCACTAGCCCCTTAAAGAGTATACTAAATGGACCCTTTAATGTCCCTGTCCATACCCCGACTAGAGCCGTACGTGTAAGTAGTGTCGGTTCGCAGATCTGTGGGTGGTCAGGCTTGGGAGGGAGACTCCGTGATGATGGCCGCTTTGCATGTCAGGGGGGAGAGGGGTGGGGAGGGGGGCAAAGTTTACATAGCTGGTGATGGATGAGGGGACAAGTATGGTGGAGATGGAAGGGAGTCTCATTGTACCCACCACGTTTTTTTTTGTTTTTTTTTTTTTAATATATATTTTAGCTATATTTAGACGATTGTATGCAGTTTAAGAAGGATCTGTGGTAATATAAAGGGTTAAGTGAAATAGTTCGAAGCTGGGGGGATGGGCGTATTGATGTCCTCATTTAATATAATATAATGTAATATAATATAAAGTATAACGCAGTGCAGTACAGATCCATAAATGACGAAGGCCACACAATTGTATTTATTTATTTTCGGTGGAAGGAAGACATTGTTCTCTCCCTCTCTATTATTCGCTATTTTATTCACTTCGTTCCCATGACATTTTCGTGGAGTGTGGCTGTGAGAAAAGTTTTACCAGACAGAATATACCCCTGAAGAAAAAAAAACGTCACTAGACAACTGAGACACACACACACACACACACACACACACACACACACACAATCTCTCTCTCTCTCACTCTCACTCTCACTCTCACCCCAGGGATCGGCACTAGGACCAATTCTCTTTCTAATTTACATCAACGACATAGATGAGGATCTCACCTGTACAATCTCAAAATTTGCTGACGATACAAACATTGCAAATAGCGTATTCTCAAAAGAACAAGTTGACGATATGCAACACAATCTAGATAAGTTGTCACATTGGGCCCAAATTTGGCAAATGAGTTTCAATGCCGATAAATGTAAAGTACTACATATCGGATACCTAAATGAGAAAGCCAACTATTCGATGAATGGCACTCAGCTTAAGAATGTAAACAGAGAAACCGATCTGGGAGTAACAATATCGAGTAACCTAAAACCGAGTCAACAATGTTCAGAAGTTGTTAAGAAAGCAAACAAAATAATTGGCTTTATAGGCAGGTCATTTGAGCATAAATCCAAAGAAGTTATCCTAACCCTTTACAATTCTTTAGTCCGCCCTCTTCTGGAATACTGCGTTCAATCCTGGTGCCCATATTACCAAAAAGATATAGACAAGCTAGAACGAGTTCAACGTACAGTTACCAAAATGATACCTAGCCTAAAGAACAAACCATACGAGGAGCGTCTTAGAGAATTAAATCTATTTCCTTTAACCCAGCGCAGATTAAGAGGTGACTTAATTCAAGTGTTCGAAATCATCAAAGGCATCGACAATATGAACTGTAGTAAGTACTTCACTATCGACCAATCTAATTACTCGCGGGGAAACGGTTGCAAAATTATCGGTAAATCTTTTAACTCGCACGAATCTAAGAATGTCTTCTTTAATCAAGTTGTCAACTTGTGGAATGGGCTTCCCCGAGATGTTATAGACTGCAGCACCGTTGATTCATTTAAACTTCGCCTAGACAAATATCTTGCATCAAACCCGCGACTGACTGCGTTTGTAAATGAATAACTTTATTTTATCCTCCCTTCAGTTACTAACCCATCTGTCCCCTACTAACTTCCTAATCCTGCCACGGACATTAGTTCCAGGGCAGTAGTTCCCTTTCCAATGTTCCCTTACCCACTCCAAACCACTGTTTGGACAATTGATCCTCAGTGTTTTGGAGGACAAGCAGCCTAGAAGGGTCACCAGGTCTGTTGTTGCTTGATTTCCCTTGTACTCCTTTGTACACTCTCTTCACTTCACCCCTTCTTCTCCTCCCCCCCCCCACCCCCCCACCCCCTCAACCATAATCATTTTCTGTCGTGGTGATAATGGTGTCTTGTGCCCACGCCTCATTGTGCTGTCTCTTATTACCGTCACGACCGCTTAACACAACCAACATCACCACACACAGTCACTGCCAAACTACTGATAATTATACCCTCCTTCATATTATACAACACCATCAATACAACACTACGACAACACCATAACCACAACACCACAACAGTTCCACCACCTCAATAACACCACACAGTCACTGCCAAACTACTGATATACCCTCCTTCATATTATACAACACCATCAATACAACACTACGACAACACCATAACCACAACACCATAACCACAACACCACAACAGTTCCACCACCTCAATAACACCACATAGTCACTGTTAAACTCCTTCATACACAACACCACCAACACAACACTACGACAACACCATAACCACAACACCATAACCACAAAACCACAACAGCTCCACCACCTCAATAACACCACATAGTCACTTTTAAACTCCTTCATACACAACACCACCAACACAACACTACGACAACACCATAGCCACAACACCACACCCCAAAACACCACCACCACAATAACACCACATACATACAGTCATTGCCAAACTCCTGATATACCTCCTTCATACACAACACCCCCAAAGCAACACCACAACACCACACAACACCACACACCCAAAAACACCACCACCACAATAACACCACATACACAGTCACTGCCAAACTCCTGATATACCTCTTTCATACACAACATCACCAAAGCAACACCACAACACCACACCCACAATAACACCACCACCACAATAACACCACATACACAGTCACTGTCAAACTCCTGATGTACGGTGGCGCTAAAAAGTCATGTCTCAGCTGTCATTACGTTTGGCTCGCTCTGTGCTGTATTAAAATCTGTCAGATGTTGACTAGGGTGGGTAAGTGTAGACACATGTTAGTATATCTCACTCAAAAAGAAGATATCATGTATAAATATAGCTGATACCAATTATTGATCAACACATAATTGGTATCGAGACATCACTTATTAGCCCGACTGTACCTCCTACAACACCACCAAAATATAACTACAACACCACCATAACCACAACACACAATAACAACAACAACACCACCACAATAACACCACATATAGCCATTGCCAAACTCCTGATATACCCTCCTTCATATCCAACACAACACTATAACACCATAACCACACCAGCACACCCAACAACACCACCACCACAATAACACCACATACAGTCATTGCCAAACTCCTGATATACCCTCCTTCATATCCAACACCACCAACACAACACTATAACACCATAACCACACCAGCACACCCAACAACACCACCACCACAATAACACCACATACAGCCATTGCCAAACTCCTGATATACCCTCCTTCATTATTATACAACACCACCAACACAACACTATAACACCATAACCACACCAGCACACCCAACAACACCACCACCACAATAACACCACATACAGTCATTGCCAAACTCCTGATATACCGTCCTTCATATACAACACCACCAACACAACACTATAACACCATAACCACACCAGCACACCCAACAACACCACCACCACAATAACACCACATACAGCCACCACTAATCTCAATCTTCATCCACAACTTCTACTTTAGTTTACCCCTCGCGGTTCAGAAATATAACTACTTTGTACAGTCGGCATAATAAGTGATGGCTCGGCACCAATTGTGTTTTTATCAATAATTGGTATCAGCACTATTGACACATGATTTCTTCTTTTTGAGTGAGATCTACACAAAAAAAATCTACACTTACCCACTGTATTCAACATCTGACAGACATTAATACAGGACAGAGCAAGCCATACGTAATGCCAGTTGGGACATGAGTTATTAGCGCTACCGTACCTGTTTACTAAGCTTGAATTTAGAAGCTTGGATCAGGCGTATTAGGATAATTATATAACTTTTACATTTACATACTGTCAAGTCCGCTTAAGGGGAGGTTTTTAGTGAGTTTCCTAGACTTCCATCAAGCTTGAAATTACACCCCGTTGACCCCCTTTCAAGATGAATTTGTACATTTTTCGGTAGAAAAATGTCCCGGCCGAAGGCCGATTCCTCTTAAATTACAGGCTCGCTATCGCTCGCCAGGAAAAAATCGACACCTAAATGACACGAAAGGTCTTAAAAGATAAATGGGGCGAAAGTTCTTAAAATCGCCAAACTAATGGGGCGAACGTCTTAAAATCTCGAAAGCAATGGGGCTAAACATGAGGGAGAAAGGGGTAAAGAACAAAATCCCTCAAGTGGAAATCTCCCCTTAGCACACGCAGCAAACCCACACACACCGTCAGCTTGTGTTCTCGGAGACAAAGCTTATTTACTTCCCTGTTAAGGGGGGATGGCCCGGTTTTCTGGACCACTTTCTCCCTCATGTTTAGCCCCATTAGTTTTCAGATGCTAAGATGTTTGCCTCATTAGTTAGTCGATTTTAAGACCTTTTGCCCCATTTCGTCGTCAATATTTAGACCTTGCGTGCTATGTAGGTGTCGATTTTTTCCCTAGCGAACGATAGTGAGCTTGTAATGTTGGAAGAATTTTCTACCGAAAAATTTACAAATTAATCTAGAAGGGGGATCTAATGGATGTTTTTTTTAAATTTGATGGAGGTCTAGGGAGGAAACTATAAAAATAATGAATACATGCAAAAATGATGGAGGTCTAGGGAGGAAACTAGAAAAATAATGAATACATGCAAAAATCGGCCAAAAAGTGAACCATCCCCCCTTAAAAACTATCTGGAGACCTTTTGAGAAGGGAGCAAGTTTGGTCTGTTTCAGGAAGGAAGTTCTGTCCCCGAGTGCACTTCAGAAAAATCGAAAATATGACTACCGGAAGTGGCGTAGAAGACTAATATTATATAGCCTTTAGCAATGCCGATACCTAAAGGTTAAGGGGGGATGGTTCATTTGTTTGGCCCCCCCTTCTACCTCATATTTAGCCCATTAGCTTTGAGATTTTAAGACGCTTATCGTATTAGATTTTAAGACGCTTATCCTATTAGATTTTAAGACGCTTATCCTATTAGATGTTAAGACTGTGACGCATGTCGAGTATGAGCATGCTGTACAGAACGCCCAGTCAGGCCCCACCCTCGCTTGGATCGTCAGGGCAGGAACTTTGGCTGTAGTCTGTGTAGAGTTTCCTAACTCAGTTTATGTGAACCGTTGTACTATAAGTATTATCATTATGTATTTTGTTTTCTTCTAAGTCAACGAGTTCTATTTTATATCATTAGTTATAAGTATTGTGTGTGGGACTTATATACAATGATGAGAGAGAGAGTTATGTAACGACGGCCAGTGAGCGCGCCACGAGGTGTGTAGGCCTCACTCCCTCCTCCCTCCCCCCTTCCTCCCTCTCAGCGCGTGGGAAGTTCTTTGTCGATCCCAGATTGAGAGAGAATATGACGTCATGATTGCCAGTGGGCGGTCCTTAGTAGTTGGCGTTATGCTCACTAAAGGGCCGAGTATAAAAAGGGAGGTCCCGCCGCATTTTCTTCAGAACTCATCAGGCAAAGCGACCTCTCATATCCCTTGCAACTATCCATATTCTTCCGACTGATGTGAACTTTCTCTACTCTCTGAACAGCCTATCTTCTTCTCTTCTCGTCCCTGTTTAACCTCCATGACCCCTTTGGTGCAGATTTAGTCAGCCAAAGTATTATCGCTTGAGTTCTCACGAGATAAGTGCCTGTTAGATAGCCTATTTTTGGAAGGGTTAACTAGAATAGGATTGATTGATGTTTGTTGCACTCGTATATGCATTTCCCTGTGTGCGATTATTCATGTTCCTGTTTTCTGCTGGTTTAGGCAATGCTAGACTGGGATAGGGTTTCTGAGTTGTGATTTCCTATGAGTACTAGGTTGCGGTTGAACCAGTACAATTGCAACGGAGACGTGGAACGCCTAGGTGGTCTTTCTGACTGTGTACCGTGGGAGTTTAGCACTGTGTTGCGAGTGAGGGCTTTTGCCTGTGCCACCCAACACTGTGCTATCTCATTTGCTTGACTTTGAGAGGATCGCCAGGAGAGAACCAGATACTAGTGATCTGGATCTCTCAAGAGAGCATCCCGTCAATTACCGTAATTTGGCCGCACAGTCTTAAGGACCTCGCTAGGCTACGAGCCGCTTGCTCAGCCATTGTCTCTTAACCTTAGATATCCCAGCTAGACTTTGCTCGACCAGCAGATACAGCATAGTATTGAAGCTTCTCCTTATGTATATTATTGTTTAAGCACTATTGATTTCATGTGTGGCACGCTTAGCTACTTCAGAGATTAGTGGCCCACGAGCACAATCTTAGTAGGCTATTGCTAGTGCATTGTCGGAGTACTTCTTCTTAATGTTTGCCATATCCTATTGCTTATTCTTATAATTCTTCTTATGTCAATTTAAAGCCTTTAATTACCAGTGAGTTATTCATTAAATTGCTGTTCAAAATCCGATACTTACTTCTTATGAGTATTCGAGAAGCATCTAACTTATCAGAAGATTCCTTGCTTGATGCTCGAGGACTATTGTTTAACGTAACGTAATAGTGCCGATCCGAAGTAGAGGGTGGAGGACTTCTTAAGTTCTTAGTTCAAGGGTGGATTACTTCGGCTTCGGCCAACACTATTCTTTAGTGTTGTAGTACTTTCTTCTTTGTTTGATTGTTGACCAGACTAGATAACTCCCGTCTTGTTATTAGTCTGTTGTGTGAAACGCTAGTACCGAGTTCTTGTATACCCCGTTATAGCAGATAGAACTCTGGAGGGTAGTGGCGTTTTTTGTTCGGCTGGCAGTACTCTGGGGTTGGGATCGTGTGTTTCCGTTGTGGCAGCGAGCCATACTCGAGTCCTGTGTAAGAGCCCTAGTGTACCCGAGTGCCCGGTCGTAACAAATGGCGACCTTGCTTAGGATTTTGTGAACAGTATAATTTTTTGCAGAGTTGTACAACATTTGTTTGTTCGTACTTTAGCGTACATATTGAAGAATATTTTTTTTTTGTAAGGCAATTAGGAGAGCATTTAAGAGACTCCAGTTAATTTAGTAATTAGTGCTTGCATAAGGGAGTTTAACACTTTTGTCTCGAGAATTTTTTGGTGAACTTCAGTATGTCGGGCCCTAGTACTGACGAGGAGCGAGAGATGCTAAGTGAGGAGGTGCCGTTAGTAACTAGTGAGGAGGATGCTAGACTTTTTGTGAGTAAGCAGTACCATGTGACGGAGGAGAGGCTGACTGGGGTGAATGTTTATGGCTTGCACCTGATAGCCAAGGTTTTGGGTCTATCCAATGTAGGAGGGATGTCCAAGGGGGAGCTGATTTCCTGGGTGTTGCGTGGGCGACATGGGGTTTCGGGGGAGAGGGCGTTTGGGGGGGTTCCTCCCCAGATCCCCTCTCACTCGACTCCCACAGTGCCGTCCACTCAGTTGCCGGAGGTTAGCACTCTCCCACAGAGGGATGAGCATTGGAAGATTGGAGTGCCCTCGGGCGGTGCGTATGGTGGTTCCCCAGTTCTTGCCCCCCCTCCTTCAGTAGTGGCAGCTCCCTCTTCCGGCCTGTCTCCTGAGATGATATTTAAACTCGAGCTTGCTAAGATGGAGAATGAGTCTAGGAGGCATGAGAAGGAGATTGAGTCTAGGAAGCAGGAGAAGGAGATTGAGGCTGAGATTAGGAGGCACGAGGCTGAGCTTAGGTACGACTCAGAGAAATATTGTGCTCAAATAGATTTAGATAAGACTCGTGCAGAGTCGACAGGGATTCGGATGGGCCGTGAGGGCCAAGTAAGAGAACAGTCCTTGTCCCACTTAGTCAAGTTGGTGCCGGCATTTAGTGAAACTGAAGTCACAGAATTTTTTAATCGTTTTGAGAAGAAGTGTAGGGAGCATAATTGGCCTGAAGAGAAGTGGGCAGCTCTAGTCTCCTCCAGACTTACGGGTAAGGGTCTGAAGGCTTATGATGCACTGCCTTTAGAGTCTTGCATTGACTACCCAGAATTGAAGAGAGCTGTCCTACGGGCATACGAGTTGCAACCAGAAACATATCGATTGAAGTTTCGGGGTGTTACAAAGACTAGGGAGGCGACCTTTCTTGAACATGCCCGGGACTTAAAAGATGCACTTACAAACTGGACACGTTCTGAGAAAGCTGAGACGGCCGAACAGTTGACTGAGCTGTTTCTGCTCGAGCAGTTTTATAAGTGTACAGGTGCAGAAATGACTTTAACTATTAAAGAAAAGAATCCAAAAACTCTACAGGAGGCAGCTGAGATGGCTGACCTCCGGCTATCATTAATTCGTGGGTGCGGGTCTGCCCAGCGTAGTGAGGCAGGTAACAAGGGGCGTGACGCCCCACCCCCCCGAGTTAGTAATATATCTTATGCAAACAAGTACAAGAGTTATGATACCAAGACTGACCACAAGACTAGCACCGTCCCATTTAAGAAGGGGCCGGGCCCTTCCCAGTACCAAGGGAAGCCCAAAGGGGAGTTAGAGTGTTATCAATGTCATAAAAAGGGGCACTTTGCAAGAGTCTGTCCTAGCAAACCACCTACAGCAGCTGTGTCTTTGGCCTGCAACATTGGTGTGTCTCTGAAGCCTTCTGAGTTTGCCCGGGGCAGTTCGTCAGAGGCTGAGGCACAGCCAATGCAGAAGCACCTGGGAGGCTCGAACCCTGCTCAGGATGTTTTTTGCGACCATAGAGGACGGGGTTGCGTGATGTGGGCGGGGCGCAAGCATGGAGTAGAGGTCTTGCGTGATACAGGTGCTTCCCAGACTTTGATGAAAAACTTGACTGGCTACCCTATAAATGCGGCTCGGGTGGTGGTGGTGCAGGGTATTAATGCAACTCGGTCATACCCGCTGGTGCGGTTGGAGTTGGAGGTGGATGGTGTGGCACGTGAATTGGATGTTGGGATTGTGGAGAAACTGCCAGTGGAGGGCGTCGACCTTCTTCTCGGCAACGACTTTGCAATGCCCGCTTCTGAGGTTCTACCCTTAGTCGTTGCCGAGAGGCCGGCCGACGTGAGTAGGGAAGAGCGAGAGTGGGTCGAGCGGTGCCAGGCACAACCCATGGCGTGTGCTGTCACCCGAGCTCGGGCAGCTAAAGTGTCACAGCCTAGTCCTCCGTCTTCAGACCAGCAGAGGAACGATCAACAGGAGGAGGCTAAAGCTGGAGTTGGTTTTAAGAGTTTTGACTCGGCGGCTCTCCTGGGTGATTCAGTATTAGCACCATTACTTAGTTCTGGAGTAGCCCCTGGGCCTGTCATCGAGAGTGACGAGGCTGGGCATGACGAGTCTCCACGACAGCAACGTTATGAACATCGAGAGAGACAGAGGGAGCAGCTCAGTATCGGGGAGGGTCATGCATTGCTCCGGGAGCAGTTAGATCGCTTGGCACCCTCAGATATACGTCGGTTGCAGCTGGAGGACCCTGAGCTCCAAACGTGTGCTAATGGAGCTGTGGAGCTCGACGAGGACGGTGATGCACAGCCGGGAGATTTTTTTTATTTAGATGGCATCCTGTATCGGCGTTTTCAAGACCCTAACCGTAGCTGGAAGATGGGGTCCGGGGTAGTGGACCAGTTGATGGTGCCGCGGGAGTGCAGGGATAGCCTACTGAGTTTGGCGCATGACACACCGCTGGCAGGACATTTGGGGGTAAGAAAAACGGTGGCGGCTTTGGGGAAGTTGTTTTGGTGGCCGGGGATGAAGTCTCATGTGCAGTCCTGGATAAACTCATGTGATATTTGTCAACGGGTCGGGAAACCAAACCAAGTTATTCCTAAAGCTCCGTTGCACCCTATTCCTGTAATTGGGCCACCTTTTAGTAAGATTGTTGTTGACATGGTTGGTCCCCTCCCTCCCACAAAGGCTGGTAATAAATTTTTGTTAACCATCATGGATGTTGCCACTAGATACCCCGATGCATACCCCATGAAAAACGGCATGGCTAAGACGGTAGTCAGTAACTTGTTGTGGTACTTTTCAAGGTACGGGTACCCGGAGGAGATTCAGTCTGATCAGGGGTCCAATTTCACCTCCAATCTCTTTAAGCAAACAATGCAACAGCATGGAATACGGGCGGTGGTATCGTCAGCGTATCACCCTGAGAGCCAAGGGGTGCTTGAGCGGTGGCATGCCACCCTTAAAAGCATGCTCAGGTGTTATTGTGCTGATAACGGAAGAGATTGGGATCTTGGATTGCCGTATGTACTGTTTGCTGCTCGGGAAGTGCCTGGTGAGAGCCTGGGATTTAGTCCAAACGAGCTGATTTTTGGACACCGAGTCAGGGGCCCCCTTAATATGCTGCGGGAAATTTGGGAAGGAACTGTGCCGCCTTGTTCCTTGTTGAAGTATGTGTTTGAAAGCCGTGAGCGCATGCTTAAGAGTCTGGAGATGGCAGGTCGGAATTTAACAGGGTCACAAGCTTTAATGAAGGACAGGTATGATCGCAAAGTGAAGCTCCGGGAGTTCATTGTGGGACAGGAGGTGTTGATTTTGTTGCCTTTGGTGGGTAACCCCTTGTCGGCGAAGTATACTGGACCCTATAAAATTGTGGAGAAAATTTCGGACCTAGATTACCTTGTTGCCACTCCAGACAGGAGGAAGAAGAATCAGTTATGTCACGTGAACCTGATAAAAGAGTATGTGAGGCGCCCCTCTGAGCCTCTCACTGTCCCTGTGTTGGCTTGTTGCGGCCGTGGTGGAGAAGGAGAGGGGGACAGTCAAGCTTCAGAGGAGGATAGCTGGGATCACCATGTTTCAGCGGATCAGTGGGCGGGGAACTCGAGCCTAAGGGCTGACGAGGCTATAGCCCATTTGCCTGAGCCGCAATTTGAAGCTATCCGTCAGTTGCTCGGTTTATACCCCACTGTATTCGCTGAACATCCAGGCCTCACTACTCAGGCTATGCATGATGTTGACGTGGGGCACCATCTACCCTTTAAGTCAATCCCATACCGTGTGCCCCCCATAAAACTACCCGCTCTGAGGGATGAGTTGGAGTATATGCTCGGTAGAGGGTTGATAGAGAAAGGTACCGTTAAATGGACTTCCCCCGTAACACTGCAGCCTAAACCAGATGGCAAGGTACGCTTCTGTATTGATTTCCGTAGGCTAAACGGTTTGACTCCAACTAACCCATATCCTCTTCCTCGGGTTGATGATAGTGTTGATAAAATTGGTAATGATCGGTTTTTGTCTAAAGTTGATTTAGTAAAAGGTTACTGGCAAGTACCTTTGTCCGAGCGCGCTAAAGAGGTATGTGGTTTTGTGGTGGACGGGAGTACTTACCGGTGTAATGTTATGCCCTACGGACTTAAGAATGCACCAGCAACGTGTCAGAGCCTGATGAATGAAAGTGAAAAGGACAATGATGCGCTGGGGCATTTCGAGATCTATGTTCCAGCCTATGGTCCGGTCGGTGTAGTTTACCCAGATCATTACCCTCTCGAGATCTTGGACCAGTTTCACAATCGGAATATGAGGCTGACCAGGTGGTCACTAAGGTTATTGGTATATAACCTGGACATAAGCCATATTGCCGGTTGTGACAACGAGGTTGCATGTGGTCGTTCAGGGGTATATGATCCTGGGTAAATTGACACACGGGTAGCCTCCTGCTTTGGTTTGAGTAGTATTTTGCGCTTGGTGCTTGTTGGCTCGCGGTTGTAGCCCAGCGTATTGGGTCGTAAAGCAGGATTGTTGAGCGTTTGGTATAGAAGAAAATAGGCTGCCCTTATAGTGCAGCCGGAAAAAAACATATTAAAATATAAAAATCATATAAAAACTCTTTCTTTTTGATATAGATAATTGTATAAGTTTGTCATAGCCTATAGTGTTTGAGTAGTCCACGAACTATCAAACGGCTGAGCTGCTGTAAGCTCGCTCTGGGAGCATGATATTATGTCTTTTACTATTGTTGGGAGGAGTTATGAAATGTGAATTTTTTTTTTATAAGATGTGTTTTAGTGGTAAACTCAGCGTTGTTTTAGTGCCATGCGGTCGCTGGGTGTGAGGGGTTTGATGGGGTTCTGTATATCAGATTTTAGCTCAGGGTTGAGCAAGTAAAATCTTGGGGGAGGTGTGACGCATGTCGAGTATGAGCATGCTGTACAGAACGCCCAGTCAGGCCCCACCCTCGCTAGGATCGTCAGGGCAGGAACTTTGGCTGTAGTCTGTGTAGAGTTTCCTAACTCAGTTTATGTGAACCGTTGTACTATAAGTATTATCATTATGTATTTTGTTTTCTTCTAAGTCAACGAGTTCTATTTTATATCATTAGTTATAAGTATTGTGTGTGGGACTTATATACAATGATGAGAGAGAGAGTTATGTAACGACGGCCAGTGAGCGCGCCACGAGGTGTGTAGGCCTCACTCCCTCCTCCCTCCCCCCTTCCTCCCTCTCAGCGCGTGGGAAGTTCTTTGTCGATCCCAGATTGAGAGAGAATATGACGTCATGATTGCCAGTGGGCGGTCCTTAGTAGTTGGCGTTATGCTCACTAAAGGGCCGAGTATAAAAAGGGAGGTCCCGCCGCATTTTCTTCAGAACTCATCAGGCAAAGCGACCTCTCATATCCCTTGCAACTATCCATATTCTTCCGACTGATGTGAACTTTCTCTACTCTCTGAACAGCCTATCTTCTTCTCTTCTCGTCCCTGTTTAACCTCCATGACCCCTTTGGTGCAGATTTAGTCAGCCAAAGTATTATCGCTTGAGTTCTCACGAGATAAGTGCCTGTTAGATAGCCTATTTTTGGAAGGGTTAACTAGAATAGGATTGATTGATGTTTGTTGCACTCGTATATGCATTTCCCTGTGTGCGATTATTCATGTTCCTGTTTTCTGCTGGTTTAGGCAATGCTAGACTGGGATAGGGTTTCTGAGTTGTGATTTCCTATGAGTACTAGGTTGCGGTTGAACCAGTACAATTGCAACGGAGACGTGGAACGCCTAGGTGGTCTTTCTGACTGTGTACCGTGGGAGTTTAGCACTGTGTTGCGAGTGAGGGCTTTTGCCTGTGCCACCCAACACTGTGCTATCTCATTTGCTTGACTTTGAGAGGATCGCCAGGAGAGAACCAGATACTAGTGATCTGGATCTCTCAAGAGAGCATCCCGTCAATTACCGTAATTTGGCCGCACAGTCTTAAGGACCTCGCTAGGCTACGAGCCGCTTGCTCAGCCATTGTCTCTTAACCTTAGATATCCCAGCTAGACTTTGCTCGACCAGCAGATACAGCATAGTATTGAAGCTTCTCCTTATGTATATTATTGTTTAAGCACTATTGATTTCATGTGTGGCACGCTTAGCTACTTCAGAGATTAGTGGCCCACGAGCACAATCTTAGTAGGCTATTGCTAGTGCATTGTCGGAGTACTTCTTCTTAATGTTTGCCATATCCTATTGCTTATTCTTATAATTCTTCTTATGTCAATTTAAAGCCTTTAATTACCAGTGAGTTATTCATTAAATTGCTGTTCAAAATCCGATACTTACTTCTTATGAGTATTCGAGAAGCATCTAACTTATCAGAAGATTCCTTGCTTGATGCTCGAGGACTATTGTTTAACGTAACGTAATAGTGCCGATCCGAAGTAGAGGGTGGAGGACTTCTTAAGTTCTTAGTTCAAGGGTGGATTACTTCGGCTTCGGCCAACACTATTCTTTAGTGTTGTAGTACTTTCTTCTTTGTTTGATTGTTGACCAGACTAGATAACTCCCGTCTTGTTATTAGTCTGTTGTGTGAAATGCTAGTACCGAGTTCTTGTATACCCCGTTATAGCAGATAGAACTCTGGAGGGTAGTGGCGTTTTTTGTTCGGCTGGCAGTACTCTGGGGTTGGGATCGTGTGTTTCCGTTGTGGCAGCGAGCCATACTCGAGTCCTGTGTAAGAGCCCTAGTGTACCCGAGTGCCCGGTCGTAACAAGACGCTTATCCTATTAGATGTTAAGACGCTTATCCTATTAGATTTTAAGACGCTTATCCTATTAGATTTTAAGACGCTTATCCTATTAGATTTTAAGACGCTTATCCTATTAGATTTTAAGACGCTTATCCTATTAGATGTTAAGACGCTTATCCTATTAGATTTTAAGACGCTTATCCTATTAGATTTTAAGACGCTTATCCTATTAGATTTTAAGACGCTTATCCTATTAGATTTTAAGACGCTTATCCTATTAGATTGGCGATTTTATAACCTTTTACCCCATTTCTTTATGACTCTAGATATTACAACACCCACAAATCACAAAGTAGTATAGAACTAGGCTTTAGCGTAGATAGGAAAGAAACACATTTACATACATTATATACATTACATACATTTACATACATTATATTGTTGTCCAGGTAAACAAGATTAAGGGGGTAGTGCTTGTTTTTTGGTCTATTTATTTATATATTTATTTATTTTTGACTTTCCTCGCTAGACTTTCATCAAGCTTAGAAAAACACCCCCTAGATCCCTTTTCAAGATAAATTTGTAAATTTTTCGGGAAAACAATGTCCCGGCCGAAGGCCGGTTCCTTCTAAAATTAGAGGCTCGCTATCGCTCGCCAGGAAAAAATCGACACCTAAAGGGCATGAAAGGGCTTAATATTGACAACAAAATGAGGCGAAAGGTCTCAGAATCGCCAAACTAACTGAACCAACGTCTTAAAACATCAAAACTAATATGCTAAACATGAGGGAGAAGGGGGTCCAGAAAAAGCCATTAGTACCCCCTTAAATGTAAACAGATAAAGGTAAGTGGAGAAAACACAATATCAGTATGGCCTGGTGTGCTTTGGGCAAACATAACAGTATTCTGAATATTATGCTCTCGCTCGCTCGCTCTCTCTCTCTCTCTCTCTCTCTCTCTCGCTCGCTCTCGCTCTCTCTCTCTCTCTCTCTCTCTCTCTCTCGCTCTCTCTCTCTCGTGTGTCTTTTTCTCCTGACCTTTCTTGGAAAGGTCATATTACCACTCTTGCTATAACAGCTTCCCAGAAGTTAGGTGTGTTCAACCGTCTCCGTGAGTTCTTCACCCCCACACTGCTTTTTGCTCTGCACAGAGGCACCGTGTGCCCATGTATCGAGCATTGTTCGCATGTGTGGGGAGGTTCAAACCATACCACACTTCTCAAAACGGTAGAGTCTAAAGCATTTCGTCTCAGTAATTCACCTCCTCTTCCCTACAATCTCTCTCTACACGCCGTAATGCTGCAGCTCTCTCATTCTTCTACCACTATTACAATAATCAATGTTCTTCAGAGCTTTCTCAATATATACTTCCCCTGTACTTCCCCTGTGACAGATAGTGGGGGCACTCACCTTTCAACACGTTCCCACCCCTATTCTGTCCAACTTTCCAGCCCAAGAGTTAACCGATTTTCACAGTCTTCTACTCAACAAGTAAGCTCTTGGATTCTCTCCCTTTATCTGTCTTCCCCTCATTCTATAACTTAAACTGCTTCAAGTTCCGTGTGTCCAGACATTTTTATTCTAACTTACCTTGAAATTGGATCTCTGTCCCTCTTTCAACTTTGGGGGGACACTTGTTGCAGGCAGCTTTGCCTTTTGTCTCAATATACATAGACAAATATTTAATAATAATACTTATCATTACTCTTGCCATCACGTCGTAAACGTTTAAGGGGGTCACCGGCTTTTTTTATCTGTCTCTCCTTTTCTCTCTTTCCCTGGCTTGTATCCATTCGGCCCCATTCAGCCAACTGTTTTAAGACGTTTATCCCCATCCAGGTGTCGAGTTCTTCCTGGCGAGCGACAGCGAGCCAGCATTGTATGGAGAAACGTTTAAGAGGGGATCACCGGTAAAGGATACTCGCTACAGGCAACCTATCCCTTTAAGAGGGGATCACCGGTAAAGGATACTCGCTACAGGCAACCTATCCCTTTAAGAGGGGATCACCGGTAAAGGATACTCGCTACAGGCAACCTATCCCTTTAAGAGGGGATCACCGGTAAAGGATACTCGCTACAGGCAACCTATCCCTTTAAGAGGGGATCACCGGTAAAGGATACTCGCTACAGGCAACCTATCCCTTTAAGAGGGGATCACCGGTAAAGGATACTCGCTACAGGCAACCTATCCCTTTAAGAGGGGATCACCGGTAAAGGATACTCGCTACAGGCAACCTATCCCTTTACTATAACATAACACGTACAGTTGCCCACATTAATTCCGAACCACTCTGTCATTTAAGGGGAGATGGGCTGTTTTTTCTGGCCCCCTTCTCCCTCGTGTTTCACCCCATTGGTTTTTAGATTTTAAGACGTTCGACTCATTAGTATGGCGATTTTATGACTTTACACCCCCTTTCTTTCTCAATTATAAGACCTTTCGTGCCATTTAAGTTTCGAATTTTTTCCTGGCGGGCGATAGCGAGCCTGTGATTTTAAGAGTAATCGACATTTTTATATTGAAAAATGTAAAAATTTATGTTGAAGGGGGTTCCAGGGGGAGTTCTTTATAGCTTGATGGAGGTCTAGCGAAGAAAATAAGAAATATAGGAATACATGAATTAAGGGGAGGTTTTTAGTTTGGTCCCTAGATATCCTTCAAGCTTAAGAGTACACCCCCTTGAGCCTCTTTCAAGATAAATTTTTACATTTTTCGGTAGAAAAAATAATGTCCCGGCTGAAAGCCGGTTCCTCTTAAATTACAGGCTCGCTATCGCTCGCCAGGATAAAATCGACACCTAAATGACACGAAAGGTTTTAAAATTGACAGAAATGGGTTGAAAGTTCTTAAAATCGTCAAAATAATGGGGCAAACGTCTTAAAATTAATAAAACAATGGGGCTAAACATGAGGGAGAAGGAAGTTCGAAAAAAAAAAATCCCTCAAGTGGAAATCTCCCCGTAATAGGCCAAAATAACGGCCCATCTCCCCTGAAAGATGGAAGTAATAAATATATACTGTTATTATACCAGACCAGGTACACAACACACTATAGCCTATATACATGACAGCGCCAGAATATTAAGTCACTTATATTTCAAATTCCTATAATACACAATGACCCATTTCTGCTAAACCACAATTTCCTTCTCTTTTCAGGGGGATTAAACCACCTGGAGGATTTTTTTTCTGGACCTCTTTCTCCCTCAGGTTTAGCCCCATTGCTTTTGAGATTTTAAGACGTTTGCCCCATTAGTTTGGCGATTTTAAGAACCCTCGCCCCATTTCTGTCAATTTTAAGACCATTCGTGCCATTTAGGTGTCGATTTTCCCCTGGCGAGCGATAGCGAGCCTGTAAACAAAGGGGAATCGGCCTTCGGCCGGGGTACAAATTTATCTTGAAAGGGGGTCTAGGGGGAGCAATTTTAAGTTTAATGGAAGTCTAGGGAATCAACTAAAAACCTCCCCTTAACCCTCTGAGTACCGGCGACGTTTGTTATATTTATTATAGCTATATTTAGACGATATAGTGCAGCTTAGGAAGGATCTGAAGGGTTGGCTGGGATATTTTGAAGCCGTATTATTGCTAGTGGTCCTTCCTAAGCTGAATAAAGTCGTCTAATAGTTGCCAGAATATGAGATGAAAAGGACGTCCCCGGCACTGAAGGGGTTAACTGTTTTCCTTTTACCTCCACCTTCTATAATTCCTCCTCTTCTTTATCTTCTTCCTCCTTCTCCTCTTCTTCCACCTTCTCCTCTTCTTCCACCTTCTCCTCTTCCTCCCTCCCCTCACCACGAGTTAGATATATTTATCAATCATCTTGAGCTCAGTAGTTTCGTATCTGTGTTATAAATTACATTTAAGGGGATGTTTTTAGTGTGTTTCCTAGACTTCCATCAAACTTGAAATTACACCCCCTTGACCCCTTTTCAAGATAAATTTGTACATTTTTCGGTAGAAAAATGTCCTGGCCGAAGGCCGGTTCCTCTTAAATTACAGGCTCGCTATCGCTCGCCAGGAAGAAATCGACACCTAAATGGCACGACAAATCTTAAAAGTGACATAAATGGGGCGTAAGTTCTTAAAATCGTCAAACTAATGGGGCGAACGTCTTAAAATCTCAAAATCAATGGGGCTAAACATGAGGGAGAAAGGGATCCAGAAAAAAGTCCCTCAAGTGGATATCTCCCCTTAACAAAATGGTCAATGATAATTACGTTCGCGTCTATTAAACATGCATGTGACATGCCGGAAGCATTACAAATTATTGTAATTAGTCAACATAATATTATTCCTATGTCATTATCAAATCAAGAGTAATTGTATCATGCATTGGATATAAACAGTAATGATGCGAGCCTAGTTCGTGTTTATAATAAGCATGGTGGGAACGTGATGATTGTATTATTGTAATTATATGTCGATTATAAATATACTGTATATTAAATATAAACTTTAGAACAACAAGTAATTGGCAGCATTTTTAATCGTGATAATTGTCGAAAAGATTGACTAAATATGCCAGTTGCTGATCGCACATCGTAAGACTAAAATCGACGACATACGGGTATTCTTTAAGGGAGCCCACCTCGCTTTTTTTTTTCTCTCTCTCCCTCTCTCTTTGGCTTGTATCCATTTGGCCTGTTTTAAGACGTTTATCCCCATCCAAGTGTCAATATTTTCCTGACGAGCGGTAGCGAGCCAGCATATATATATTTTTTGTTTACAGCAAGCTAAATTTGTACATTTTTCGATAGAAAAATGTCTCCGGCGAAGCCGGATTTCTCCATACAATACTGGCTCGCTATCGCTCGCCAGGAAGAAATCGACACCTGGATGGGGATAAACGTCTTAAAACAGTTGGCTGAATGGGGCCGAATGGATACAAGCCAGGGAAAGAGAAAAATAGAGAGAAAGATAATAAAAAACAGGTGACCCCCCTTAATCTTATTGTTTGTCTATGTGTAGGAAGGAGACAAAAGACAAAGCTGCCTGTAACAAGCTTAGTGTCCCACCAAAGTTAAAAGAATGATAGAGAGCCAAATTCAAAGTGTGACAACTTGTTCCTGGCAAGCGATAGCGAGCCAGCCTGTAATTTAAGAGGAAACTGCCTTTGGCCGGGACATTTATCTTGAAAAGGGGTCAAGGGGGTGTAATTATAAGCTTGACGGAGGAAGAGGGAACACACTAAAACAAAACTCCCCATAAAGTGTTATAGCATAAGTAAGACAGATGTGAATTTGTATTTTGTGTTTGTGTATTCATTGTTTTCTGTTGAGATGTCCCTATTTGGGCTCTGTCTTGAGT
Organism: Lithodes maja; assembly: GCA_037953745.1. Classification (NCBI taxonomy): domain Eukaryota; kingdom Metazoa; phylum Arthropoda; class Malacostraca; order Decapoda; family Lithodidae; genus Lithodes; species Lithodes maja. The sequence continues at coordinate 24,853 of JBAKBP010003316.1, forward strand.
CGGCCACCCCCTCCCCCCCTCCCCCCAAAAAATAAAAATACAAATAAAAATAAAATTAAAAGAAAAGTGGGGAATGGGCCTGAGTAAATACATACATGCATACATCTATCTATCTATCTATATGCTCAGGCCCAATCCCCATTTTGGGGGTAGCCGACTCAAGACAGAGCAGAAATAGGGACATCTCAACAGAAAACAATGAATACACAAACACAAAATACATACATACAAACATACATACATACAAGACAGACCAAATAATGACCTTAACACATTGTAATTAAAATCACAGGAACTAAATGGTCAGCAGACATTCAGCCGCCCATTAACATAATAAAAGTAAACGTAATTTATGGTTTTAAGTAGCTTAACCCAGAACTGGCTTGGCTTAAGGGGGGATGGTTAATTGTTTGGTCGATTTGTTTTCGTTTATTAATTATTTTTCTAGTTTGCTACCTAGACCTCCATCAAACTTAACCCTCTTTAAAAAAAAAAACATCCATTAGATCCCCCTTCTAGATTAATTTGTACATGTTCCGGTAGAAACATTTCCCGGCCGAAAGCCCGTTCTTCCAATATTACAGGCTCACTATCATTCGCCAGGGGAAAATCGACACCTAAATAGCACGAAAGGTCTTAAAATTTACAACGAAATGGGGTGAAAGGTCTTAAAATCGCCAAACTAATGGGCCGAACTTCTTAAAATCTGAAAACTAACAGGGCTAAACATGCGGAAGAAGGGAGGGACCAGAAAAAGTGGCCCATCCCCCCTTAATCATAAAAGAGGCCAGGGGAGGGGTGGGGTGGGGTGGCCAGGGGTGGGGTGGAGGGAGTCATGCCATCTTCCCATTACTGCCAATTACACCGTCACGCCAACCACCGCCGCCATGGTACGTATTCATTTGGCCCCTCTCTCCTGCCTGTTCCCTTTATACTACTGCAGGTACAGTTGGCCAAATAAGTCGTGTCTCAGTTGTCATTACGTTTGGCTCGCTCTGTGTTGTATTAATGTTTGTCAGATGTTGAATAATGGTGTGCCCCTTGGTTCCCTATTGTCTTACTCTCACAGCCCACTGGCACAAGTCGGCCTTTCTCTCTGGCGTAGGGATGCAGCGACCCCACCGCCCGCCACTTCGGTGGTGCAGTCAGCCTCTGTAGCAGTTAAGGTGATTTCTTGTTAATGCCTTATTGTAGCACGGCTAAGGCTGGTGAGGTACGATTTTCGCCAGGTGCAAGTGCTTCAGGGGGACTTTGTTGAATTTTGCTGTGACACTGTTAGCGCTATACCAACATCAGCCACAGTGATAACATGGTGGGGCGTTGTTGTGGTAAGACTTGGTTGTACTGTGCTGCAATAAAGACTGTAGCCACCGTGCTATGATTGCTGTGCACTGTGTACAGTACTGTGATTGTACCATGGAAGCCACATTCACTGTGGACGGTTGCGGTCTTTAAACCCGTATGTATGTATGTGTATGTATGTATGTGTGTATGTATGTATGTAAATGTAGGACATGCTTGTATATCTCACTCGAAAAGAATAAATCCAGCATTAGACATTGCTGATACCAATTATTGATCGAAATATACTTGGTGCCGAGACTTCACTTATTTGGCCGACTGTACAAAACATTTTAATTAATTTAGTATATATTCAATAACAAAACAAAAATCTTCCCAGACATCCTTCAAAGTACATAATGATCACCCAGACCTCCTTTAATTGAAGTTTGCTGCTCTCCCATTGTTAAAGCAATTGACGGAAGCAACGTTAAGGGAGCCCACCTCGCTTTTTTTCTCTTTCTCTCCCTCTCTCTTTGGCTTGTATCCATTCGGCCCCATTCAGCCAACTGTTTTAAGACGTTTATTCCCATCCAGGTGTCAATATTTTCCTGGCGAGCGATAGCGAGCCATCATATATATTTTTTGTTTTGACAGCAAGCTAAATTTGTAATTTTTTTAATAGAATAATGTCTCCGGCGAAGCCGGATTTCTCCATATAATGCTGGCTCGCTATCGCTCGCCAGGAAGAAATCGACACCTGGATGGGGATAAACGTCTTAAAACAGTTGGCTGAATGGGCCGAATGGATACAAGCCAGGGAAAGAAAGAAAAGGAGAGAAAGATAAACAAAAGCCGGTGACCCCCTCAATTCTAAGGTGTGGGGGGGGGGGGGAGATATATACAGTACAGTATATAAATGCGTCGTTATAGTTTAGCTTATCTTACGTTCATTTGGAGTTTAGCGAATTTTACGGCTGCTGAACAATATGATCGGTTCGTGATTGGCGTGATTGGCGTGATTGGCGTGATTGGCGTGGTGTTGTTGTTTTATATGCTACTGATTGTACTCTGGAACATGATCGGTACTCGGCGGATGTAAAGATGTTTTAATCTATTCTATGTTGCATTGATTGCATATCTTTTTCATGTCATTAAGGGGCTATAGTGGCTGATTTTGGGGGCTATTAATTCATGTATTAATTTATTTATTAGTTTCCTCGCTAGACCTCCATTATACTTAGAAAACACTCCTTAGATTCTCATTCAAGATAAATTGGTAAATTTTTTCGATAGAAGAATGTACCGACCAAAGACCGGTTTCTCTTAAATTACAGGCTCGCTATCGCTCGCCAGAAAAAAAATCGACATCTAAATAACACTGAAAGTCTTAATATTGACAAAGAAATAGGGTGAAAAGTCTTAAAATCGCCAGACTAATGGGCCGAACGTCATACAATCTGAAAACTAATGGGGTTAAACACGAGGAAGAAGGGGGACCAGAAAAACGGCCAATCTCCCATTAACTGTTTTCCTCTCAATTTTCTGGCACTAAGCTTGAATAAACTTAGATTGTATTATATATATATATATATATAGAGAGAGAGAGAGAGCAACTACGAGGGAAGATTTTTTTATTGAAGGGGGATCTAATGGATGTTTTGTTATTGAAGGGGTATCTAATGGATGTTTTTTTATTGAAGGGGGGTCTAATGGATGTTTTTTTTATTGAAGGGGGGTCTAATGGATGTTTTTTTTTATTGAAGGGGGATCTAATGGATGTTTTTTTTTTATCGAAGGGGGATCTAATGGATGTTTTTTTTATTGAAGGGGGATCTAATGGATGTTTTTTTTATTGAAGGGGGATCTAATGGATGTTTTTTTATTGAAGGGGGATCTAATGGGTGTTTTTTTATTGAAGGGGGGTCTAATGGATGTTTTTTTTTATTGAAGGGGGATCTAATGGATGTTTTTTTTTATCGAAGGGGGATCTAATGGATGTTTTTTTTATCGAAGGGGGATCTAATGGATATTTTTTTATTGAAGGGGATCTAATGGATGTTTTTTTATTGAAGGGGGATCTAATGGATGATTTTTTATTGAAGGTGAATCTAATGGATGTTTTTTTTTATTGAAGGGGTATCTAATGGATTTATTTTATTTGTTTTAAAGTTTGATGGAGGTCTAGGGAGGAAACTAGAAAAACAATAAAAAGATACATGAATGAGCCAATAAATACGCCCATCTCCCCTTAAGGGGGGTGACCTGCTTTTTGTTATTTCTGTCCTTTTCAATCTTTCTCTGGCTTGTATCCATTCGGCCCCATTCCGCCAACTATTTTAAGACGTTTATCCCCATCTAGGTGTCGATTTCTTCCTGGCGAGCGATAGCAAGCCAGCATTATATGAAGAAACCCGGCTTCGCCGGAGACATTTTTCTATCGAAAAATGTACAAATTTAGCTTGCTGTCAAAACAAAATATATATATGCTGGCTCGCTACCGCTCACCAGTAAAAAATTGACACCTGGATGGGGATAAACGTCTTAAAACAGTATGGTGAATGGGGCCAAATGGATACAAGCCAGAGAAAGATAGAAAAGGACAGAACAAAAACAGGTGACTCCCCCTTAACGAAAACCTAACGTCAGCCATGGATCTGATATAGCCACATGGCTATTTGTATTAGTTGTTTTGCCTTTATATTGTCTTTGTCCCAGGTTTGGTTTGTTGAGTTTGCAAGTTTTACCTATTAATCCCTTTGGAAGGTAACCCACTTATAAGATATTAATATCTTTGTTTAGAGAATGGCCTTGGGCCGGGACATTTTTCTAGCGAAAAATTTACAAATTTATCTTGAAGGGGGGTCTTGGGGGTGTTTTTAAGCTTGATGGAGGCCTATCGAGGAAACTAGGAAGAATAAAAAAATTAAATACAAAAATAGGCCAAAAGAATATGCCCTAATTCCCCTTAACCCCTTCTGTACCGGTGCCGTCTTTTTTTAACTATTCTGGCTACTATTAGACGATGTTATGCAGTTTAAAAGGGGCCTCCAGCAATCAACAGGCTTCGAACTATCTCGCTTATCCAATTTTACTTCCACAGATCCTTCAATAACTTCATAAAATCGTCTAAATATAGCTAGAATAATATTAAAAAGACGTCGCCGGTACAGAAGGGGTTAAGGGCATGAAGAGTATATATAGGCAACGCAACTAGATCAAATCATATACCTAAATACCATAAATTAATTCTAGTACACATCATAATATTTTAAAGCATTAATGAAATCAACTACACCGAAAACCCCACCCTCCACAGCTTAAAGGTGGGGGCTCATGGGTTGAAGTAAACATGGACAAATAATTGCCAACCTGCATATAATTATCTTGTAAAATACAATGTCACTGAAATAATTATTAACAATGGTATAAAGGATTTTGCGGATCGTCTATACCAGGCCTGTGACGTCATAGTGACGTCACACCAGTATCCTCATCCTGGACTGGATGGTGGACTTACACTCCTGTGACGTCACAGGCCCGGTATAGACGATCCACAAAATCCTTTATACCATTGTTAATAATTATTTCAGTGCCATTGCATTTTGCAAGATAATTATGTACAGCTTGGCGATTATCATTCCATGCTTATCTCAACCCATGAGCCCCCACCTTTAAGGGGGGGGATGGTTCACTTTTTGGGCTATTTTTGCATGTGTTCATTATTTTTCTAGTTTCCTCCCCAGACCTCCATCAAATTAAAAAAAACAAAACATCCTTTAGATCCCTCTTCTAGATTAATTTGTACATTTTTCGGTAGAAAAATGTCCCGGCCGAAGGCCGCTTCTTCCAACATTACAGGCTCACTATTGTTCGCCAGGGAAATAATGGACACCTAAATAGCACGAAAGGTCTAAATATTGACGAAGAAATGGGACGAAAGGTCTTAAAATCGACTAACTAATGGGGCAAACATCTTAACATCTGAAAACTAATGGGGCTAAACATGAGGGAGAAAGTGGTCCAGAAAACCGGCCCATCCCCCCTTCCCCTTAGGAGAGATTTTTTTTTTTTTTTTTTTTTTTTAATTTTCATGCATGTATTATTTTTTAGTTCCTCCCTAGACTTCCATCAAACTTAAAACAAACATCCATTAGATCCCCCTTCTAGATAATCTTTTACATTTTTCGGTAGAAAAATGTCCCGCTTCCAAAATACAGGCTCACTATCGTTCGCCAGGAAATAAATCGATACATAAATAGCACGAAAGGTCTTAATATTGACAAAGAAATGGAGGCGAAAGGTCTTAAAATCAACAAACTAATGGGGCAAGCATCCTAAAATCTGAAAAATAATGGGGCTAAACATAAGGGCGAAGGGGGTCTAGAAAAACGACCCCCCCTCCACTGCTTATAATCGGACTCCCTACAGTCTTTAAGGGCGCTTCTCCATCTCACTTTGTCTAACATTAGAACATTTTACTCAGGTTTGGAAGGACCTATATAGGAATTTAATTAGTACAATATTTCTCAATTTAGGAGGGATGGTTCACTTTTCGGTCGATTTTTTTCATTTATTTATTATTTGTCTAGTTTCCTCCCTAGACCTCCATCAAACTTTAAAACAAAAAACCCTACGATGCCCTTTCAAGATATATGTGTACATTGTTCGGTAGAACATTTTTCCGACCTCTTAAAATTACAGGCTCGCTTTTGCTCGCCAGGATAAAAATCGACACATAATTGGCACGAACGGGCTTAACCTCTTCCGTACCTGCAACAGTTTTTCCATTTTATTTTAGTTATATATAGACGATTTTTGTCAGTTTAAGAAGGATCTGTGGTTGTAGAAATGGTTAAATGAGAGGGTCGGAGGTCTTTTAATTGCTGTAAGTCCTTCCATGCTGAATGTAATCGTCTAATAGTTGCCAGAATACAGTGCAAAGGACGTCACCGGTAATGAAGGGGTTAACATTGACAAAGAAATTAGGCGAAAGGTCTCAAAACCGCCAAACTAATGGAACGAACGTCTTATAATCTCAAAACTAATATGCTAAACGTGAGGGAGAAGGGGGTCCCGAGAAAGCGACTATCTCCCCTTAACCCTCTAACCCCCACACTTTTTTTCTAAGCTGAACAGAATGGTCTACTAAAACCAAGAATTGATAAATAAATGCACCCACGTATCTTGAAACGCAAAATGGCCCGTTAAAAAAAATAATAATAAATAAATAAATAACACGCACACATACACACACACACATACACACACACATACACACACACACACACATACACATACACATACACACACACACACACACACACACACAGCCCGTAGCCTAGTAGGTAGAGCTCTCGTCTCACACACGAGGGGTCGGGGGTTCAATCCCAGACCGGGCGGAGACAAATTGGGCTTGTCTCCTTTCATGTGTTAGCCTCAGTTCACCTAGCTGTAAATAGGTACCTGGAATAAGTGGACGACGTTGTGACGTCCCATCTGGGGTTGGCAAAAATGGTACAAGGCGAGATGGGTATCATATGGTTCACCTAAGCTGATGGCTACCTAAGCCTTCGGGCGAGACTGTACCGTCTATAGTGAGAATGGTACCATACAGATCCACCCTAAGCCTTCGTTTCCAATGTCGCCAATTTGGCTAAATACAGACTACACACACATCCACAGCCATTCCAACAGTACATAAAACACTTAACATGCATTTCACGCAATACATTCCCAGTTAAGGAGGCGCGATAATAATGAGCTTAGCTCGCATTGCGTGGATTCCCCTTGACGAACAAGTAACTGAGTAACTGAGTAACACACACACGTACAGCCCGTAGCCTAGTAGGTAGCGCTCTCGTCTCACACACGAGGGATCGGGGGTTCAATCCCCCGGCCGGGCGGAGACAAATTGGGCTTGTCTCCTTTCATGTGTTAGCCTCAGTTCACCTAGCTGTAAATAGGTACCTGGAATAAGTGGACGACGTTGTGACGTCCCATCTGGGGTTGGCAAAAATGGTACAAGGCGAGATGGGTATCATTATGGTTCACCTAAGCTACTGGTCAACCTAAGCCTTCGGGTGAGACTGGTACCGTAGTGAGAATGGTACCATACAGATTAACCCTAAGCCTTCGTTTCCAGATGTCGCCAATTGGCTAAAATACAGACTACACACACATCCACAGCCATTCCAACGATACATAAACACTTAACATGCATTTCACGCAATACATTCCCAGTTAAGGAGGCGCGATAATAATGAGCTTAGCTCGCATTGCGTGGATTCCCCTTGACGAAACAAGCAAGTGAATAACACACACACACAAATAATAATAATAATAATAATAATAATATATATATATATATATATATATATATATATATATATATATATATATATATATAAATAAATAAATGAATGAATATAATGAAATAAAACAAATATGCCTATATAAAATCAAATTAGGATAAATAAACACATTTATAAAATTAAATGAAGATAAAGACAAATAAGCAAATGTATATAGATAGATAGATAGATAGATAGATAGATACAAACATGGAGTGAAAATAAGCCAACACTATCTGGGTTGGCTTTGTGTGTAAAGGAAGAGGTATCGTGTGGGTTGTGGGTTGTGAAGGGAGGCAGGGAGGGGATATGGGATACAAGCCATTGGACGGGGTAATGGGGGGACAGTTGGGGGCAAGATGGTGGGAAGAGAGAGTAGACGACGGGGGAGGGTGATGGGGTGAAGAGAGAGTAGACGACGGGGGAGGGTGATGGGGTGAAGAGAGAGTAGACGACGGGGGAGGGTGATGGGGTGAAGAGAGAGTAGACGACGGGGGAGGGTGATGGGGTGAAGAGAGAGTAGACGACATGGGAGGGTGATGGGGTGAAGAGAGAGTAGACGACGTAGGAGGGTGATGGGGTGAAGAGAGAGTAGACGACGGGGGAGGGTGGTGGGGTGATGGGGTGAAGAGAGAGTAGACGACATGGGAGGGTGATGGGGTGAAGAGAGATAGGTGGTATGGGCTGAACAGAGGAATGGGGTATGGGGTATGGGGTGAAGAGATAAATTGTATGTGGTATGGGGTGAAGAGAGATAGGTGGTATGGGGTGAAAAGAGGAATGGGGTATGGGGTGAAGAGATAAATTGTATGTGGTATGGGGTGAAGAGAGATATGTGGTATGGGGTGAAAAGAGAAATGGGGTATGGGGTGAAGAGAGGAATGGGATATGGGGTGAAGCTTAGTGATGATATATGGTAGGTAAAACGATTAATTGAGATAGTCTGTAGCCTTTTAATTGGTTGATATCTTTCCTTACCTGAATAAAATTGGTTGATATCTGTCCTTAGCTGAATAATTGGTCGATATCCCTCCTTACCTGAATAAACTCGTCGAATAATTGCCAGAATATAATAAAAAGGACGTCGCCGGTACAGTGTGGAGGGGGTTAAGGGGAGATCTCCACTTGAGGGATTTTTTTCTTTACCCCTTTCTCCCTCATGTTTAGCCCCATTGATTTTAAGATTTTAAGATGTTCGCCCCATTAGTTTGGCGATTTTAAAAACTTTCACCCCATTTATGTCACTTTTAAGACCTTGCGTGCCATTTAGGTGTCGATTTGTTCCTGGCGAGCGATAGCGAGCCTGAAATTTAAGAGGAACCGGCCTTCGGCCGGGAAATTTTTCTGCCGAAAAATGTACAAATTTATCTTGAAATGGGGTCAAGGGGGTGTAATTTCAAGCTTGATGGAAGTCTAGGAAACACACTAAAACCCTTAAGAACCAAAACAAAATTACTTTCCAGACCCAGCTTCCCCTTTACACCACTAACGAACAGGCCTCCCTAGCGAAACGACCTCAATTTAGTTGCCTGATAAATGTATATTGTTAAATTGTACCCAATAATTATGGGTGTCATTAAGGGGGCTCACCTCGTTATATTTCTCTCTCTCTGGATTTTATCCATTCGGCCCCATTCAGCCTACTGTTTTAAGACGTTTACCCCCATCCAGGTGTATATTTTTTCCTGGCGAGCGGAAGCGAGCCAGCATATTTGTTTTTAAATTGTTGACAGCAGGCTAAATTTGTACATTTTTTGATAGAAAAATGTCTCCGGCGAAGCCGGATTTCTCCATACAATGGTGGCTCTCTATCGCTCGCCAGGAAGAAATCGACACCTGGATGGGGATAATCGTCTTAAAGCAGTAGGCTGAATGAGGCCGAATGGGTTTAAGCCAGAGAATGAGAGAAAAGGAGAGAGAAAAAAAGCAGGTCACCCCCATAAATCAGCGGAAATTCCCACCTAATCTGAGAGACTTGAAAGATAATGTGTTTCCACCAGACTCATATAATACTATCTATTCTCTGAAATAATTTAATGTTGAAATTATCCCACTATATTATTTCTTTGGTGCAATACTTTTAGCAGTTTTGAATAAAACAATATACTGTATTTGTAACTGTTTCCTTCTTATCTATCTATCTATCTATCTATCTATCTATCTATCTATCTGTCTGTCTGTCTGTGTCTGTCTTTCTATCTATCTATCTATCTATATATGCGATATAATTTAATTTGATTTTTTTTTTTTTTTTTTTTTTGCTAGAGCACTAAGTTTATAGATAATTTTGTTTTATATATTATAATATTCTTGGCACTAAGTTTATAGATAATTTGTTTGATATATTATATTATCCTTGGCACTAAGTTTATAGATCATTTGTTTGATATATTATATTATCCTTGGCACTAAGTTTATAGATCAAGAGCATTACTAGAATATATTATATTTTCCTTGACATAAATATATAGATCATTACTAAAATATATTATCTTATCCTTGGCACTAATTTTATAGATCATTACTAGAATATCTTATAATTTCCTTAAGTATATTGATCATTACTAAAATATATTACTTATCCTACTTACTTGACTGGTGATGGGCTGATCTATCAGAGTGAGAACTGAGCGATCTCTGCCATACCCATAGCTTACTCTGACTGTTCCTTTTACTTATATATTTTCTAGATCTCGAGTGACGGCGTCTCTTGCGTGGATTGACCTCCTAATCTACCAAGATTGGAAGCCAAAGCGTCACATCTTTCCTTTGCCCCTCAACTTTCTCTTCATAATTGCTGAGGGGCACAGGGCCCTGGATGGGGCTTTGGTTTCCCGGGCGTTTCTGCACCCTCCTCAGCTCCCCGCCATGGAGTGGCTTCGGTCACCCAGGCTTTATTGTGGTCGGCAGGGAGGGTTCTGTGGGGGCGCTCGGTTATGGCCTTGGCCTTGCTCGGGGCCTTGGGGCTGTTCGGCCAGGCAGCTTGGGGAAAAACAACAACAACAACTTATCCTTGGCATTAAGTTTTAAGGGAGCCCACCTCACTTGTTTTCTCTTTCTCTCCCTCTCTCTTTGGTTTGTATATATTCGGCCCCATTCAGCCTACTGTTTTAAGATGTTGACCCCCATCCAGGTGTTAATATTTTCCTTTCGGGTGGTAGCGAGCCAGCATATATATATATTTGTTTTGACAGCAAGCTAAATTCTCCGGCGAAGCCGAATTTCTCCATACAATGCTGGCTCGCTATCGCTAGCCAGGAAGAAATCGACACCTGGGTGTGAATAAACGTCTTAAATAATTGGCTGAATGGGGCCGGATGGATACAAGCCAGGGAAAGAGAGAAAAGGAGAGAAAGATAAAAAAAAAAAAAAACGGTGGCCCCCCTTAATGGACTTGACTGTAATTGCACTTTTATAGTCTCCAGCAGTCTACTTACTCAGCACAAATGGAGGTTGGGGCGTCAGAGAGTATTCCCTTGATGAGACAGACGTGGCACCCCTTTACAGCCCGGTAGCAGGATCCCCAAGTCTGGAAAGGCTTGTTTTGTATCTCTCCTGTTTTGCGCTATTCATTTGGAGATTTTACGACGTTTCATGCCATTAGTCTGGCGATAATCAGACGCTTCTCTCCATTCATGTGTCATTGTTTTCTGGGCTTTCGATAGCGAACCTGTAACCTAAAAGAAATCGGTCTTAGGCCGGGATACATTTATATGAAACTATGTACAGTCACGAGCATAAATGCTGCTACATCAACCAGATAACGTCAACTCCTTCATCACGAGAGGTTTATTGTATACTAAACTGAACAAAATCGTCTGATGGTAGCTAGAATGAAATAATGCAATATTTGTGAGTTTGAATACAACAAATTAGCAATACCTTTGGAAACGAAGGGGCAAACATTATCTGGTTGGTGTCCAGTATTTATGCTCGTGACTGTACAAAATTAGCTTGAAGGGGGTCTGGGTGGGTATTTTTTAGTTTGAAGGAAGACAGGATTTTTTTTTTTTTTTTTTTTGGCTTAACCCCTTCTGTACCGACGACGTCTTTTTCATTATATTCTAGCTAAATTTAGAGGATGTTGTGCAGTTTTGGAAGGCTCTGTGGTAGCCTCGTAGAAAAGGATGTTGTGCAGTTTTGGAAGGATCTGTGGTAGCCTCGTAGAAAAGGTTAAGTGAGATAAGTTTGGCATTTTAATTGCTGGAGGGGGCCTTAAAGGGAGATATCCACTTGAGGCATTTTTTTCTTAACCCCTTTCTCCCTCATGTTTAGCCCCATTGTTTTCAAATAAAATTTTAAGACGTTCGACCCATTAGGTTGGCGATTTTAAGAACGTTCGCCCCATTTCTGTCAATTTTAGGACCTTTCGTGCCATTTAGGTTTCGATTTTTTCCTGGCGAGCGATAGCGAGCCTATAATTTAAGAGGAACTGGCCTTCGGCCAGGAAATTGTTCTACCGAAAAATGTACAAATTTATCTTGAAAGGGGGTCAAGGGGATGTAATTTTCAACTTGATGGAAGTCTAGGGAACAAACTAGAAACCTCCCCTTAAGAAACTGAATATAATCGTCTAACAGTAGCCAGAATAAAGTTAAAAGGGCGTCTGCGGTACAGAAGGGGTTAAGGGACAAACTGAAATACATTGGTCCAAAATGGCAAGCCAAATCCTCAAAAATAATTAAACAAAATATCATGATAACCCCCGAAGACGTCGGACCAGATGGTGTTAATGGGGCCCACCTCGTTTTTTTCTCTCTCTCCCTCTCTCTCTGGGTTGTATTCATTCGGCCCCATTCAGCCTACTATTTTAAGACGTTTATCCCCATCCAGGTGTAGATTTTTTCCTGGCAGGCTAGATGTGTACATTTTTCGATAGAAAAATGTATCCGGTGAAGCCGGATTTCTCCATATAATGCTGACTCGCTATCGCTCGCCAGGAATAAATCGACCTGGATGGGGATAAACGTCTTAAAACAGTAGGCTGAATGGGGCCAAATGGATACAAGCCAGAGAAAGAGAGAACAGGAGAGAAAATAAAGCAGGTGACCCCCTTAAGCCTATAGTCCATTCATTATAGGTAGACCAGAAATCCTGACCCCTAACCTCTGTAATTCCAAATGGGCTAGAGCAAATGGGCTGTAAATTCTATCTATCTATCTATCTATTGCCTGACGCCGTGATCCCCGAAGGGGTGGTCACGAACGAACCGCCCCCATGCACTTCTGTCCCCAGTCAGTCGACGCCCCTCCCCCCAACCAGCACCGCCTTCGTTCATATACTTCCTCACTCCATCCTTCCACCACTCCTTCGGTCTACTCTCCCTCTCTGTCCCTCCACCTCGCTCTCGTACACCCTCTGTAAATTGTCACACCTAATTCCTGGCTGCCTCTTCCCAAATGGTGGAAGTATTATAGCTCGATTACTCTAACTAATATAGTTTTATGAGTTATAGAGGTAAAGAATGTTTGGCCTAGCTATAATGGATGTTTATGAGTTATAGAGGTAAAGAATGTTTGGCCTAGCTATAATGGATGTTTATGAGTTATAGAGGTAAAGAATGTTTGGCCTAGCTATAATGGATGTTTATGAGTTATAGAGGTAAAGAATGTTTGGCCTAGCTATAATGGATGTTTATGAGTTATAGAGGTAAAGAATGTTTGGCCTAGCTATAATGGATGTTTATGAGTTATAGAGGTAAAGAATGTTTGGCCTAGCTATAATGGATGTTTATGAGTTATAGAGGTAAAGAATGTTTGGCCTAGCTATAATGGATGTTTATGAGTTATAGAGGTAAAGAATGTTTGGCCTAGCTATAATGGATGTTTATGAGTTATAGAGGTAAAGAATGTTTGGCCTAGCTATAATGGATGTTTATGAGTTATAGAGGTAAAGAATGTTTGGCCTAGCTATAATGGATGTTTATGAGTTATAGAGGTAAAGAATGTTTGGCCTAGCTATAATGGATGTTTGAGTTATAGAGGTAAAGAATGTTTGGCCTAGCTATAATGGATGTTTATGAGTTATAGAGGTAAAGAATGTTTGGCCTAGCTATAATGGATGTTTATGAGTTATAGAGGTAAAGAATGTTTGACCTAGCTATAATGGATGTTTATGAGTTATAGAGGTAAAGAATGTTTGGCCTAGCTATAATGGATGGTTATGAGTTATAGAGGTAAATAATGTTTGGCCTAGCTATAATGGATGTTTATGAGTTATAGAGGTAAAGAATGTTTGGCCTAGCTATAATGGATGTTTATGAGTTATAGAGGTAAAGAATGTTTGGCCTAGCTATAATGGATGTTTATGAGTTATAGAGGTAAAGAATGTTTGGCCTAGCTATAATGGATGGACTGTAAGCTACCGTGAGCGTCCCGGTAAATTAAGGGGGGTCACCGGTTTTTTTTTATATTGTTCTCGTTTTCTCTCTTTCCCTGGCTGTATCCATTTGACCCCATTCAGCCAACTGTTTTAAGACGTTTATCCCCATCCAGGTGTCGATTTCTTCCTGGCGAGCGATAGCGAGCCAGCATTGTATGGATAAATCCGGCTTCGCCGGAGACTTTTTTATCGAAAAATGCACAAATTTAGCTTGCTGTAAACAAATTATATATATATATATATATATATATATATATATATATATATATATGCTGGCTCGCTACCGCTCGCCAAGAAAATATTGACACCTGGTCTCAAAACAATAGGCTGAATGGGGCCGAATGGATACAAGCCAAAGAGAGAGAAAGAGAAAAAAAAAGCGAGGTGGGCTCCCTTACGTATACCGTAGTTCGTATGTGCAGACAGACTCTTGCCAAACATCGGGAATATGCAGCCCCCTCCCCCAGTAGCGTGATGTCAATGAGGGCTATGCTGGCGAAGTGGCCACGAAATACCCGCCTGCTAATGATGAGAGGGGATGCAGGCTTTATCTAATACTCGTCTGGGTGTCAGTATTTTATTAGTAAACTATAAGGGAACTAGAATGAGCTAGATAGTACACCACTTTGTAATTGTTACTTTAATAAAAAATAAAAAAAAAAAATAAAAAAAAAAATAAAAAAAAATAAGGAAACATGCTTACCAAAAAAAAAAAAAAAAAAAAAAAATTTTTATTAGTATTGTATCCTAGAATGGTTTGTATATCGGTGGTAGACGGTGACCGGACAACTCAACCAGTAGACCATTTCAACCAGTAGCTCTCAACCAGTACCGAGTCAACCAATACGGTTAGGTTAGGTTAGTACTATATTTTGGCACTGGTTTGGTTGGTCTTGGTTGATTGGGCACTGGTTGAGAGCTACTGGTTGAAATGGTCTACTAGTTGAGATGTCCGGGAACCGTGGTATAGACTATTAAAATGTCTGTTTATC
Organism: Lithodes maja; assembly: GCA_037953745.1. Taxonomy (NCBI): domain Eukaryota; kingdom Metazoa; phylum Arthropoda; class Malacostraca; order Decapoda; family Lithodidae; genus Lithodes; species Lithodes maja. The sequence continues at coordinate 39,860 of JBAKBP010003316.1, forward strand.
ATTTGTCAGGTACAGTCGCGCTAATAAGTCATGTCCCAGCTGTCATTACGTTTGGCTTGCTCTGTGCTGTATTAATGTCTGTCAGATGTTGAATAGGGTGGGTAAGCGTAGGAACATGTTTGTTTATTTCACTCGATGTGAAGAAATGAAGCTTAGATATTGCTCATACCAATTATTCGATCAAAACATAATTGGTGCCGACACATCACTTATTAGGTCGACTGTACATAACCCCATAACAAATAAAATAAAAGGGAAACTGGGGTAAATGCCAGAGTATATACTGTACGATCGCGCTAATAAGTAATTTCTCAGCTGGCATTACGTTTGGCTTGCTCTGTGCTGTATTAATGTCTGTCAGATGTTGAAAAGGGTGGGTAAGTGTAGGCACATGTTTGTACATCTCACTCCATAATTATGAAGAAATGAAGCTTAGATATTGTTGATACCAATTATTGATCAAAACATTCTTGGTGCCGAGACATCACTTATTAGCGCGACTGTACATACCATAATGACAACGTATATTTTGTCTATGTGAGTGAAGGAGACAAAAGGCAAAGCTGCCTGCGCCGACATGCATCTTGAAAATTTAAGTAGACAAGTGTTCAGTTTACTTATATTTGTAATATCAGAATTATGTAAGTCATGTTTATACATTACTAGCAGGGGTACCCGGCGTTGCCCGGGTAATCACCATAATCACCATCACTACTACCACCACTACTACTACCATAATCACCATCACTACTACCACCACTACTACTACCATAATCACCATCATCAATACTACCATAATCACCGGCCTTGACCTCCCTGTGCCTCATTAAACGGCGACCTCGATTTCGGCTGCTAAATGACCTCCGATTTTGGATCTGACCTCATCCGTACCTCTATTTTGGGGGGCTGCGAACAACTTTCGTTCCATAGAACTTTTCGATCGGAGGCCTCCTTCTGCCCCAAACGGCCCTTTTTCCGATTTCGCGCCCATTTTCTCCGTCCCTTTCACTCTGGGGACCCCTCTATGACCTGACCCAGGTCAATTGACACCCACATGCAAAGTTTCAGCTCCCCAGGTCCAAAACTGCGGCCGCCTATAAAGAACAGACAGACAGACAGACAGACAGACAGGCAACCGTAAATATTATATAGATCATAGCATACACATATCGATTCCAAGAAGCTGCAGTATAATATCGTGTTGTGTTAGGTAAATTATATTAATGTATATAATCTGACGTTAACCCATTTAGTACCGGTGACGTCCTTTTCATCATGTTCAGGCAACTATTAGACGATTGTATTCAAGTTAGGAAGGACATCTACCATAATTATAAGAGGCTACAAACTTTCTCATTTAATCCTTTTAGTTATTATTACATCCTTCATGGGCTTCATAAACTTGCCTAAGTATAGCTGAACGAAAATCTATAAGACGTCACCGGTACTGTACGGGTTAACTGTATAGATTTATTGGATTTTGATAGTAGTCGGGAAATATATAGAAACACTGATTAAAAAAAAAAAAAAAAAAACGCTTGTGGTGGTTTTTAGTTTGTTTTCTACTCCTCCAGCAATCTTAAAATTTCACCCCTTGACCCTCTTTCAAGATAAATTTGTACATTTTTCGGTAGAAAAATGGCCCGGCTGAAAGCCGGTTCCTCTTATATTACAGGCTCGCTATCGCTCGCCAGGATAAAATCGACACCTAAATGGCACGAAAGGTCTTAAAATTGACAGAAATGGGTCGAAAGTTCTTAAAATCGTCAAAATAATGGGGCGAACGTCTTAAAATTAGAAAAGCAATGGGGCTAAACATGAGGGAGAAAGGAGTCAAGAAAAAAATCCCTCAAGTGGAGATCTCCCCTTAAGCTATGTACCCGAGCCGTCTTCCAGGACGTATCATAGTGCCAGTTACTGTCGTAACAATTTATGTGTGAAGTTAAAACTAAGTCAGCAACATTGTACAGTGTTGTCCCTCACAACTTTTACTTCCATGAATGACAAGCAGTTGACACTAGCAAGCGATGTGTCTGAATATACGAAGAATGTACAGTACAGTTAAGAACAAAAATATCGTTACACCAATTGGAATCGGTATCGAACGCAAAGACGACAATATTATGATTTATTAACCCCTTCTATACCGGCGATGTCATTTTTATTCCATATAGCTATATTTAGACGATTTTGTGCAGTTTAAGAAGGATCTGCGGTAGCAAAAAGGGTTAGGTGAGATAGTTAGAAGCCTGCTACTTGCTTGAGGCCCTTTTTTACATTTAATAGAACCGTCTAAATATAGCTAGACAAAAAATAGAAGGGGTACGAAAGGGGTTAAGGGGACATGGCTATTTTGGGGGTCTATTTATATATACATGTATCTTTTAGTTTCCTCGCTAGACCTTCATCAAGCTTAAAATACACTCCCTGGAACCACCTTTCAAGAAATATTTAATACACTATATACTATGATAATAATTATATACTGTACACCACATTGTTCGTAAAACTTTGGATATTTTGAAACTGAAAGCATGAAATAGTGCACTAACATTATATAAGTGAGAGTCGTAAATATGTATAATACTGATATGTATAATGTAAATTCACTGCCTTTGATGTTGCCCCTTCGTGTTAGGCTGAGATAAACTGATTACCTTGGAAGAGGATGTGGTATGCAACACCTGGGGAGGTCATATACTGTATATAGAGGTATATACTATCTATCTAACTATCTGCTTGTGCATAAATCTTTAACTGTCTTGATGGTGTAGCGATTGGAGTGTGTTAAGATATGTATGTGGTAACCCAAGTTCGAATCCCGGAACGATCACATGGTTTCATCAATTTCATTGGGAGGTGTTTGGTGTTGAGAGTGAAATAAATAAAAATAAGATATATATATATATATATATATATATATATATATATATATATATATATATATATATATATATGTGTGTGTGTGTGTGCGTTCATGTGTGTGTGTATCAGACAATAGTTGCATCAGTATAGCCAGTAACTTTTTAACAAGGAAACTGAAGTTTTCAAACAACAATAGTTGCTGAACAGGCTAGAGAAATCGGTAATTGGGAATCGATAATGGATCCTCTTTGACATCTATACTTTTATTTGATATACAATTCAGAACAACAGGAACTACTGTGAAACTATTATCTTTGTAATGTATTTTACTTTATCTTTCAGTGTAATACTTACCATACTAGGCCCATTTGATCATACCAAACCTAGCTTTGGTTTTTAAATAATGGCAAGAGACATATTTGATAACCTAAAATCCGCTTCCGTAGTTCGTTTCATGCATATTGAAATATGAAAATGATGTTTTGCATTATGTCTGCCTAAAAATGATTAAGCACTTACACTATCTGATCCGACGTCTTGTGCCTAAAGGATCGCACATTTGTTATATAATCACCGTAATTAAAATAGGGATCTTTCGACTAAGTAGACAAGGTTTTAAAGGGGTTCACCTCGTTGTTTTCTCTCTCCTTTTCTCTCTGGGTTGTATTCATTCGGCCCCATTCAGCCTACTGTTTTAAGACGTTTATCCCCATCCAGGTGTCGATTTTTTCCTGGCGAGCGGTAGCGAGCTAGCATTTTGTTTTTTAATGTTTTTGTGAGCAGGCTAGATTTGTACATTTTTCGATAGAATTTTTTTCTCCGGCGAAGCCGGATTTCTCCATACAATGCTGGCTCGCTATCGCTCGTCAGGAATAAATCGACGTGGGTGGGGATAAACGTCTTAAAACAGTAGGCTGAATGGGGCCGAATGGATACAAGCCAGAGAAAGAGAGAAAAGGAGATAAAATAAACCTGTGACCCCCCTTAATGCTAGGTAGTCTTGAAAGGCAGGGCAGGTTTTCTGGGTTCAAACTTCACCATTTTAATACTTGTAAACATTAATATTTTATCCCCATAATATGATAATGATATACTGTTATGGTATCTTAAGGGGAGTGGGTAGTTTTTTCTGGTCCCCTTTCTTCCTCGTGTTTATCCCCATTAGTGTTCAGTTTATTAGACGTTCGGTCCATTTGTTTGGGGATTGTTAGACCTTGCGCCCCATTTCTTTGTCAATATTAAGACTTTTCGTGTCACATACAGTAGGTGTTGAATTTTTCCTGGCGAGGGATAGCGAACCTGTAATTTAGGAGGAACCGGCCTTTGGCCAGGACATTTTTCTACCGAAACATTGATACATTTATCTAGAAGGGGGATCTTGGGGAAGTTGTTTTTTATATATATATATATATATATTTTTTTTTTTTTTTTTTTTTTTTTACCGGGACGTCCTTTTTCATCAGATTCTGGCTCGCTATCGCTCGCCAGGAAAAAATCGACACCTAAATGGTACGAAAGATCTTTAAATTGACAACGAAATGGGGCGAAAGGTGTTAAAGTCGCCAAACAAATAGGCCGAACGTCATATAATCTCAAATCAAATGGGGCTTAACACGAGGGAGAAAGGGGACCAGAAAAACGGCCCATATCCCCTTAAAAAGACGTCGCGGCTGAGAAGAGGTTATAGTTGAGAAGTTGAGAAGGAGCGTAGAGAGGGGAAAAGGGGTGTTGGAGAGAGAGGAAGCTGTTGGAGTGGCTTTGTTGTGTGTGTTATTACTTATTAGTCATACCAGGTGAAGGTGAAGGTATTGAAGGATAAGCCTTTACAGCGGCACCTCGAAGCTACTTTATATTTTCCTATTTTCTGAAGAGTGTAAAGAGGGGAGAAGGGGTGTTGGAGAGAGAGGAAGCTGTTGGAGTGGCTTTGTTGTGTGTGTTATTGGTCTGTATATACGTCATCGAGGTGTCCCCCGAGTAATCCTGACCACGCCTGTTCTTCCCGAATTCTGATACCGTCAGCCAACTCGAACCCTGGTATTTATTGATTGGACACTGGCAGGTTGACCTCTCCGGTCAACCAACCAGCCTCCTTTAATTCCCCGTTGGCCACCAGTTCCTGTATTAAGGGGGGAGGGGCGTATTTATTTCATCATTTATGTATATTTTTTATCATTTATTTAGTTTCCTCCATAGACCTCCAGCAAGCTTTAAAAAAAAAAAAAAAAAAAAAAATCTTCAAGATAAATTTTTAAATTTTTCGATAGAAAAATTCCCCGGTCAAAAGCCGGTTTCTCTTAAATTACAAGCTCGCTTTCGCTCGCCAGGAAGAAATCGACACCTAAATGACACGAAAAGTCTTGATATTGATAAAGAAATGGGGCGAAAAGTCTTAAAATCGCTTAACATATGGGCCGAACGTCATAAAGTCTGAAAACTAATGGGGCTAAACATGAAGAAGAAGGGGGACCAGAAAACCAATCTATCCCTCCTTAAAACCTATCAGTATTTTCAAGCCGCATTGAGCTTGGATGTTTCCTTTCTATATTTTGTTCTCCTAGAACCCCTTCAAGCTAATGAGAAAACTCATTTAACCCCTTCAGCAATATGACTTCCTTTTACCATTGATTTTGGATACAATTAGACACTTTTATGCAGTTTCAGAATGACCTATGTTATTCAGAGGGTTTCTCGAGTTCGTGCTTACCCCTTTGAGTCCTCGAGGTAGATTAAAAACTCAAAAAAATCGTCTAAGGGCAACACGAATACGATGAAAACTACGTCATCGTGCAGAAGGGGTCAAGCCCTCCTTGAAACTAAAAACATAAAAATAATAATAATAATAATAATAATAATAATAATAAAAAAATACAAAAAATGCTCTTCGACTTCCTTCAAGTTAACTGTGTATGTTATTCGGTAGATAAATATACCGGCCCAAGTCCGGTTTCTCCTAATTTGCATGCTCGTTATCTCTTGCTAGGAGAAAATAGACACCTGGATGAGGAGAAAGGCCTTAACCCCCGTCAGTACCGGTGACGTATTTTGCATTATATTCTGGCAACTATTAGACGATTTTATTCAGCTTAGGAAGGACGTCTACCCATTAAAAGGCTACAAACTATCTCACTTAACCCTTTTTTTACTACCACAGATCCTTCTCAAGCTGCACAAAATCGTCTAAATATAATTAGAAGAAAATTAGAAAGACGCTGCGGTACAGGAGGGGTTAAAATGGCTAAGCTAACCTGCCGACATTCAATTAAACCGTCCAGTTACTGATCTGACACTGGCAGGTAGACAGATCTCTCCAGTTAACCAATGTCCCCTGATTTCCCGCCGGCCCCCCAGTCCCTCTATATAGGCCTACTAAAACAAGCTATTTAGTTTTGTTTTTTGTTTTTGCGTTTTCAAGCCGTATTGAGGTCCAGTCTTCATTAGTTTATTCAAGTACATTGGGGTTTGTATTTGATATTAATGTTAAAGAACGGGGGGTTACTTATTTATGCTATTTGTCCTATTTAAATATGCCCCCTAGACACCCCATTCAAGCTAAAATAAAAATAAAATAATAAAACAATGAAAGCATAAATAATAATAATAATAATAATAATAATACAAAATAAAAGCGTCAGCAATCTGTCTGTATTTTGAAACCGTAATCAGGTCGGCTCTTTCCCTTGCCTTCTGTTACTGTATGACCAGCTTAAGGGGAGGCAGACCGTTTTTCTGGACCCCCTTCTCCCTAATGTTTAGCCCCATTAGTTTGGCGATTTTAACACCTGTCGCCCCATTTCGTTGTAAAATTTAAGACCTTTCGTGCCATTTAGGTGTCGATTTTTCCTGGCGAGCGATAGCGAGCCTGCAATTTTAAGAGGAACCGGCCTTCGGCCGGAAATTTTTTCTACCGAAAAATGGAAAAATGTATCTTGTCTAGGGGGTGTTTTTCTAAGCTTGATGGAGGTCTAGCGATGAAACTAAGAAAATATATGAATAAATGAATTAATAGACCAAACAAACGGTCTGCCTCCCTTTAATTAAGTTTTAGCTTTCGTTCTAGATGTTGAGTATTTTTTAGTAGTGCCATGTTAATTCATGTGGGTGATGTATATGGTTACAGTACTCGTATTCGTTATCATCGTTGGAAAGCTTTCAAATCCGATTGTCCTATGTTCAGCCTATGTTATTGTATGATCAGCTACAGTTTTGGCTCAGGTTTTGGATGATGGGTGTATTTATTATATGTGTGCTAATCCATGTAGGTTATTTATATGGCTATTTTACTCATATTCAAAATGGTTGTCGGAGAGTTTAGGCTACCCATATTTCAAAGCCGCACGCAGGCCGTATTTTTATATTTATATTTGCTGTTACTCTTTGGCTAGTTTTAGTTTTGAGTTTTGTTATCGCTGCTATGTTAATTCATATAGGTAGGCTAATGTATATTGTGACTTCACTATACCCTGTTCCAAGTAGTCCAAAACTCTTGAACGTTAACCTCTATATCATTCACAAACAACCAGCGTAATCAAGCTAATACTTCTACCATTTGGGAAGAGTCAGTCATGGAATAAAGATGGACATTTACAGATCATTAATTTGTTCTAGTTGTTTTCGAGTTAGAGGTTAGGTGCCACGATTTCCACCTTACCTATTTGGAACAGGGTATAGTATTCATTATCATATCGTTGGAAAGCTCTCACATCCGGTCTTTCCTTGTCTGTCTATTACTGCACGGTCAGCTTTAGTTTTGGCTTGTGGATATCGTGTTTCAGTTAGTGCTATATTAAGGATGAAGGGTATATTTTTAATGTTCATATTATAGCCTATATAATTTTTTTTAGTTTCCTCCCTAGATCTCCATCAAACTTTTAAAAACATGCACCACTGTTAAAAATAATAACTGCATTATGTTAAAAACTGTGTTGAGTAAATTGATCAATTGATATACTAAATACATATCGACCCAAGATTCCAAGAAGAGGCATTTGATTAGCTGCTGGTCAATACATTAGAAGAAGTGCGTTTTCGAGGCCAAAGCAAGTGAAGTGTGGCAAGGATCTGGCATCGTTGCCAGATACCTCTTGTTTGGAGTAACGGTGCCACCTAGTAAAATTTTCCATTACTAATTCTGGACAACTGATTTCTTGAAAACGTCTTTGGTAATGAAATAATGCAGTTTAAATCCATCCTGAATAGTAAATTTAATGGGTATACCCGATTTAATGTATCAAAATCACATGGGAGTGAAACTAGCTAAAGATGTGGCACACCAGCTACCCAGCTGATCACATCATAAACACAGCAACGAGGACGTGTCATCGAGTTCGTCCCTGCCAGGCTTAAGTTCTGCAATAACTACAGTGATAGTCTTCAAAACCACTTTATCAGGTACCAATATTATACATCAATATGTGGAGCATTCGTGGTCAAGTTGGTATTGCATTACAGGCTAGTTTTCTAAATTACTAGGCCTAGGCTATGTATCATCACTAGCATTGTTGTGACCAAGGATTCCATTCTAGGCCTATTAAACATCAGACTTATGCATCTTAGTAATAACACATTTTAATATAATAATTTCAGTACAAGTATTCAGATTTACATCAACGAACTATTAACTTGCATTAGGCCTTTACCTATAGTTAAATGCTTAGCCTAGCCTAATGCTATCCAATTTCAATTAGCCTAGGCTAGGCTATCTCGCCATTTCTTGTATAGCCTAGCCTAAATCTAAAATTACTGTATATAGCCTACTGTATATTTTTAGGTAGGCTAAGCCTTAATAATCCTCATATCGTAGTTAGGATAGGCTATAGAGTATAGGCTAAGGCTATTATGTTAATTAAGGCTAACATAACCCACTTTAATTACTTTCGTATCCTAATCAGACCATCAAACCTTGACCAATGGCCTGATCTGCAGATGACCAACATAAATAATAAATATAGCCTAGGCCTTAAGGTGTAAATGCCTGGGTATGTTATTTTCTTCGAGGAATTTAGGCTAGTGTTTTATTGTTTTGCATGGTTTGAGTGGAGGATTTGCATAAACTTAGCCTATCCATTATCCATCAATCTGAAGATACGGCGTTATTTATTGGGTGACTCGCACTTTTACAGTAGGTGAGGGAAATTGTGTGGTAAATTGGATACATGATGAACGCCCTCGCCTCCCCTTGACTTATTGTCATCCTCATTTATGTTGATTTGTAAGGGGGCAAAAACCAGTTGCCGATTCTTTGTATTGGTAAGTAACGAATATGGCAGGTGATTCACACGCTCGCGCCATTTATTGGGTGAATCGCGTACCTCGTTACAAACAAGGAGGTCAAGTCGACGGAATGCTTTGTTTACAATCTGGACTTTAATTATTTTCGGTGTTATTTTTCAGTAAAATCGGGTTTTTTCAAGTTGTCGATATCGAAATTCCTCCATGCGGACCATAATGAGAAAAATATGTCGATTTATATGGACAATATATTTGTCTTAATTAAATCGTCCATAAATTACCCCTATTCCCAAGCCTCAATCAAATCGCTCTCCTTGTGTGTATGTTACTGAATTGCAAGTACTTTTTCTGATGTTCTTATCGTTTTCATAATCCCACTTTAGCTTTATAGTAAAAACGATCAAATTTATTATGATCCCATCTCTCTAATATTTTGAACTAGGATACTATGTTCGGAAGCCAGGGTAATGAAAGCTGCTTCAGATGCACTAATAGTCTATATTTAATTAATTTCACCACAACTTCAAACACCTCCAATGAAATAATTAAAGCATATATGTGATCCACCGGGATTCGAACCTGGGTCATCACACAGATTTTTAATCACTCTAACCATTACACCACCAAGACGGTTATATACCATTGTTTGGATCATACATATTGGGCGTTGTCAGACGATGTTGTTCAGGTTATCCTCTTCAGTGTTACAATTTCATGTTGAGTTAATTTGGCTTTAAGGGGGAGGGTTTATTTATTGGTAGCTTGTTTTATTTATATATTACTATTTTAGTTTTCTCCCTAGACCTACATCAATCTTTAAAAATATCCCCAGGATCCCTCTTCTAGATAAATTTGTACATTTTTCAGTAGAACAATTTCCCGACCGAAGGCCAGTTCCTTCTAAATTACAGGCTCGCTATCGTTCGCCAGGAAAAATCGACATCTAGATGACACGAAAGGTCTTAATATTGACAAATGAATGTAGTGGAAATTCTTGACATCGCCAAACTAATGGGCCGAACGCCTTAAAATTGGAAAACTAATGGAGCTAAATATGAGGTAGAAAGATGGCCTGAAAAAAATCCCATCCGCCCTTAAAGTTACCTCTAGAAATGTTTGAGTGATTTCTACGGCATACAAATTTTGCCTAGTATTTTTCTTCATAGGCAAACAAATTATGCCGCCACGGTGATCAAAATTGGATAAAATACTATAATCTATCTATCTATCTATCTATATGCTCAGGCCCAATCCCCATTTTGGGGGTAGCCGACTCAAGACAGAGCAAGAACAGGGAAAACACAAACACAACATAAAACAAAAAATAAACACAGATAAAAAACACAAACTCACACATAATAATACTATTAAAATACTATACAGGTACTTGAAGAAAGACACTCAATATATAGAGGCTGGATTGGGTACGATGGTTGACCCTCCCCTTAGTAGATGTGTCTTTTGTCTCCTTCATACACCTAGAGGGAAAACACAAAAATAATGGGATAAACGTGTTAGGTCCTATCATCGCCAAACTAACGGGGTGTAACGTCATAAAATCTCCAAACTAATGAGGCAAAACGGAGGAGGTCCAAAACAAAAAGAAAATCGAGCCAAGTAGGGTTAATGTTCCTACCATTGATGTCGGTGGATTGGTCGTGGTTCAGGAGCTGCTGAACCTTGGAAGCTGGAAGGGAGGGAGGTGAGAAAGGGAGGGAGAGAGAGAGAGAGGGGGAGGCTGGGAGAGAGAGAGAGAGAAGGAGGGAGGGAGAGAGGCTGTGAGGGAGGGAGGGGGGTGGGAGAGAGAGGGAGGGAGAGAGAAAGAGAAGGAGGGAGGGAGAGAGAGAAGGAGAGCGAGAGGGAGGGGGTAAGAAGAAGTGAGTGGAGCGTGTAATAGATCTCTCTGGTCTCACTACCGCCGCCTCAAACAATTTACTGGCCCGCTAAGGCAATTGGACTCCTGGCAGCGCAAGAAGAACCTAGAGCCCCTGTAGCAACTGAGATCGGCCAACCTTCGCCATATTAGTGCCACTGGGGTCATTAGTCTCTCAAATATGTCCATGTCCTAATGCACATTCGGCATTAACCCCTTCTGTACCGGCGTCGTTTTTTTTCTTTCTTCTAGCTATATTTAGACGGTTTTTTGTAGCATAAGAAGGAGGTATGATAGTAAAGAGGCTTAATTGAGATAATTCGAAGCCTGATAACTGCTGGAGGTCCTTCTTACACTTAATAACATCGTCTTATTTTGTTGGACGTCCTTCCTCAGCTGAGTAAAATCATCTAATAGTCGCCAGAACAACTTGAAAATAATGTCACTGGTACTGAATGGGTTAATGGTACAGTCGCGCTAATAAGTCATGTCTGAGCTGTCATTACGTTTGGCTTGCTCTGTGTTGTATTAATGTCTGTCAGATCAGGGTGTCACACGACGCTGTTTTTTTGAGTGCTACTGCAAATTAATTTTTTGTATAATAACAGAAACTCCCCTTTTTTTTTTTTTTTTTTTTTTTTTTTTTGGGGGGGGGGGGTTTGTAGGCTAGCCTATTAATGTTACAGAAAACAACTTCACAAGAATTTGGAGTGCCTAATTGCCAAAGTGATTGGGGTTGGGGGGGGGGGGCCCCCCCCAGATTTTGTTTCGGACTTGTCACTTTTGGAATTAAGGGTGTCCACAGTCCACTCGGACCACACTGTCCACAGTATTGCTTCTAAGTTCTAACTTTCTAAGTTCTATATATTATATAATACACCATAGAATAAGTTTTTAATAACTAGAAAAAAAGGTCATCTTATAAATAATTACCTTAAGTAAACTGTCTTCGTGGTGCGATGCATAAGGTGTTGATTTTCGGTGTGAGCATCCTGGATTCGAATCCACGGACTGCCACATGTGTTTGTAAATTTCATTAATCGATTTTAGGAGTATAGTTGGTTGTTGGAAGGAACATAATAATTGAGTTGAGCATTGAGGACCTTCGCCGTTCCCGGGTTAAGAGGTGGGGGCTCTGAGAGTCTCAAGAGTCTGAGCTTACCAGATTCCCAGATTCCAGAAATAATGAGAAAATCTCAGTAACACTAAAACACTGACATTCAGACATTACAAATTTTACAATTTACACAGTCCATTAGGGCCTTAGGGCTATCAAATTAACAATTAAACAATGGGGGCGACTTCTGGAATCTCAATCTGGTTCTGGTGATCTGGTCATCGTGCCTGCCCTGATAATCCTGATAAATTTAACACTATATTTTCAGGTCAGCATACACACGAATATCACTTATCACTTATCAGCCGCCTTCGGGCTATCAAATTAACAATTAAACAATGGGGTCGACTTGTGGAATCTCAATCTGGTCATCGTGCCCGCCCTGATAAATTTAACACTATATTTTCAGGTCAGCATACACACGAATATCACTTATCACTAGTCAGGCAATAGTCTCCAATATCTAGGTGATTTCGGCCTTATATATGTAAACACTACTAAAGTCTAAGACAGTTTAAAGGACACACAAATGCTATTACAACTACTGTCTACACGAACGTTAAGCAATATGGCAGGACTGGGGAAAAAACCAATATTATTGGAACTGGAATAAACTGATGCTGATAACAAGTTATTAGTATCATTTCACGCAAACCTCCCTCCCAGTCTCTGATAGCCTTCAGTTTTAAGGCTATAAATCCTTAGATTATAGAGCACAGTAACGTGTGTATACATGAATGATGTCTATAGGCCTTACAGATTCCGTGTGTGATATAATTATTGATACACAACCCTTATCGAAAATTATATGACGGTATGCGTGTTGCGAATTTGTTTTGGAGTAAGGGGTCGGGCGCAAGTTCGACTAGATAATAGTCCATCAGGCGCCTGGCCCGGGGGGACGATTAATATGAAGGGTGTGCCTGGAAGTGTGGTGGGAGGGCTTGTGGCTTTGGCTCCGCTGCATGTCTGCCTGCCGAGATCGGAACCTCTCCGGGTGGTCAGGGGCTGGGGGAGTGCTGGAGCGACCTTGGTAACCCTGGTCTCTGGGTCTTCTCCTGGGTGACCTGGATGTGTGTGAGTTTGTGCTTTTTATCTGTGTTTATTTTTTGTTTTATGTTGTTTTTGTGTTTTCCCTGTTCTTGCTCTGTCTTGAGTCGGCTACCCCCAAAATGGGGATTGGGCCAGAGCATATAGATAGATAGATAGATGCGTGTTGCGTGTTTTTTATTGCGTGCTGTCCTAAGTAGGGTCCATTTACTGTTTGTTTACATTCGTCAACATTATTCTGGGGACAATAATATGAGGCGAATTTCATTTAATATGTCAATATTTACCATTTTAAAATAATTATATATTAATAGAAGCTATTTAGAGAAACTTTACATGCATTCTTACAATCTATTGTATATTATATGGCACTATACATTATTTTTACAAGAGAGCAAGTTTAGGTGTAGAATATTATCCTTCATCAGTCAGCCATATTGGTTTATACAAGGCGCCAATTTAAAAAAAAACATATATAAAGGTGTAGGGGCAAAGATTTACCCAACAACTATTCGAAGCTTGACGTAAACTATTAGAAATTGACAAATATATCGGAATGAATAGGAAACTATCCCCTTGTGTAAAAAATAACACTGAATGAGGAAATTGACCACTTGCGAGATTCGTTCTATAAAGAAGTTAGTCTGGAACCCAGATCCAAAAATAAATTGTAGGCCTACAATTATAACCCAGGAACTACTACAAGGCTGATTATGACCGAATCATCTCAAAGTGTTCCTTAATATCACAGTCACACTCTCCAGCACATCCACACCACAATGCTCTCGTACTTCTTGATTTGTCTGTCTATCTCCCCAGGTAACTCCACACGGTACTGCCTTAAAATACTTAAATGAGCTAACAGTCTCCATAATCCGACCATTCAACCTAACCTCACATTCTGTGATCGCACTACAAGTTGTTTGCTGACGACCTCAAACTCTACATCCAGCATCCAAGTAAGTCACCACAATCAAGCTCTCAAGATCTCCAACAAAATATCAACATTTTAGCATCTACATCAGACCCTTGCTTGACTTTGCTTCTCCTGTTTGGAATACTGGTTTTCAAGCCTTCAAGGCGATCTTAATCTTCTAGACTTCTAGAGTCTGTTCAACGTCGGTGGACGAAACAAGTAACCAACCACTCAAGTCTCACTTATCATGACCGTCTCTCTACCTTAAACCTGTTTTCAATTAAAGGCAGATTGTTGAGGACCGACCTTATTCAGTGTTACAAAATATTCCATAATCTCTCGCCCATTAAACACCATGACCTGTTCACTATGTCACCCCACCAAGGAGTAAGAGGTCATAAATACAAGATCTTTGTTCCCCACACAGAAACCAAAGTAAGAAAAAGGTTTTTCTCCTGTCGTTGTTGTTGTTGTTGCCCAAGCTGCCTGGCCGAACAGCCCCAAGGCCCCGAGCAAGGCCAAGGCCATAACCGAGCGCCCCCACAGATCCCTCCCTGCTGACCACAATAAAGCCTGGGTGACCGAAGCCACTCCATGGCGGGGAGCTGAGGAGGGTGCGGAAATCAACCCGGGAAATCAAAGCCCTACCCAGGGCCCTGTGCCCCTCAGCAATTATGAAGAGAAAGTCGAGGGGCGAAGGGAAAATGTGACGCTTTGGCTTCCAATCTTGGTAGATTGGGAGGTCAATCCACGGAAGAGACGCCGTCACTTGAGATCTAGAAAATATATAAGTAAAAGGAACAGTCGGAGTAAGCTATGGGTATGGCAGAGATCGCTCAATTCTCACTCTGATAGACCAGCCCATCACCACTCCTGTTGTATAATCCATCAGTGGAACTCCCTACCAGCTGAAATAGTTGATTCCCCCTCCCTTGCTCAATTCAAATCTAAATTGACCCAACACCTCCACAACTCACTCTTCAACCCATAAAATCCCCTTTCCCATTTTTAAGCAACATCTTAACCCCTGATACCCCATCATATTATTGGTCCGACACACACTACCAGTCACCCCATTGTCAAGCATCTCCAGTACATCAAATGTTGCATCTGAAAACTAACACACCTGCCCTACGAGGAGAGATGTCAGCGACTGGGACTGCAGACACTCAGTGACCGGAGAAAAAGAGGTGATATGATCGAAACCTACAAGCTAATGCATGGCTTCGACGACATCCCTTACACCAGATTCTTTTGCCTCAACACAAACAATCTGAGAGGACATTCACTGAAACTAGCGAAACCGGACCACTGGAGAACAAAACTAAAAGGGAACTGGTTTGCGATCCGGGTGATCGATGACTGGAACTCACTCCCAGACGGGATAGTAACTGCGCCCACGATAGCCACATTCAAATCATGGTACGACAGACACACGGGTATAGAGAACATTTAGGTTGACACGTCTTAAGAGGTGGGGACCACACAAGAAACCAATTCTTATTTCCCCACTACCAATTCATAGGTAAGCACTGACGTGTCATGCTATCTCCTGGGCTGCCTAATCCTTGGCCTGTCATGTGCTACCGATTGGCGGCCCTACCAGGTGAGCAACCCTGTTTTAAAGGCCAAAACATTACTGTTTAGGATTCAAACCTACTCACTCAGGTATGTTTGTGAGAGTTGGGCACCATATTTACGCAACCATGAGCGGATACAAGGGAACCAACCTTAGTTCACATTTGGAGAACCAGGTTATAGTGTTGCGGAGGTTTATGCCTTCATACACATGGCGAGTTTACTTGACATCAACAATGACTATTTTACACATTCCCCCCTGCCCCTGCCAACTTGGCTAAGTGATACAATTTTAATCGTCCTGGTACTAATATGGAACCTCTCTGATGACAAATCTAATGCTACTGTCGCTCATGGTCGAGTGAATACGGTGCCCAACTCTCACAAACATACCTGAGTGAGTGGGTTCGAATCCTGGTCAGGATACCTCTCTCCCAAGTTACCAACCTCAGCCTGTCAAACATTACATAACCTTACTCTTCCGCACATTAATTGCAATATATGTTATGGTAAGTATTATACCTTCGAAGACCGAGGTATATAAGTCCAAAAATTGTGTGACACAGAATGAAATGGCATCTCTCTCACAGATACTCACAGATACTCATAGATGATGTTTATACTTCGATGCCAATAAAAATAACAATAATAATAATATTAATAATAATAATATAGATTTAATGTTTGGTCTTGTCACTTCTTGAATAGGTAGTAGTCATTCATGACTGTCTAACTTATGGAATAGTTATACAATACAATAATTCTGAAGGGAAATTGATTGAAATCTAGAAGAGAGAATTCATGCTGTTTGTGATTATGAAATGGCCAAGATTATTTCAGGAAGAACGCTGGAGAGGAAGGTTTTTCATCGCAACGAATATCCAGGCTCCAGCATCAGTAAGGTGGAGAATCGGTAAGAAATAAGCCTACAGTTAAAGTATCCTTCTCCTACCTGCATATATTATCCACCCATCCACAATGAAAATTAAAAGAACATTAGGCTTCCTTAACTATTGGAACTTGTTCGACTATTTCGATTTAGGGAATGTTTGACCTTATAGTTTCTGCATGAGAGGCTGCAATGTTTGACCTTATAGTTTCTGCATGAGAGGCTGCAATGTTTGACCTTATAGTTTCTGCATGAGAGGCTGCAATTTTGAAATATATAAACTCCCTAGTAGGCTACTTACCAAATTTAATTGACTATTATAAATGCATAATTAAAATTGCTGTACTAATTCGTATCTCCAAATCATTTTCATTTGGGCAGCTTTCCAGTCAAACAGTAGGCTGGATAGGCTTTCCCTAATGATAGGTCTTGTATTAAATTAGGCCTACTATCTTAATACACTTTAATTGTATGTATATTATCAATGATTATGCCGTATTATACACCATTGTACATAATTTTTGGGTGTTCTTTTATGGCCCTATCATATTATTTCTGGAAATCTCCGATATATACTTTAGTCTAAAGCCTACATATAATTCAAAGCTACCGCCTGACCGCAATATTCATTAGTACAACAATTAAGTCTTTTAAAAAGTAATATATTTGACCATGGATTGCTCACTAGTTAACCAAAAATCTGTACCATTGCCTTGCTATGCATGTTATTATTAAACGAAATATAAATTTGTAACTTGACACATCTAGCCTATGTTGTTGAACAGATAATAATATATTATAGACGCCATCTTGGATGCTCAGGTTCCAATAATCTCTAATTCTTATCAGTCCAAACACAGTCCCACAGAATCTTATCTCCTGAAATCCTGCTGGTCTAGTATTGTAGAACATAATCCTATATTTTACACTTATTAAGGTAAGTAGAGATATTATTGTTATCTTACTGAACGCATTAAGGGTCAGTGGTTGTATCCTACTCAATGTCATGGTAAATCAAGTTCAGAAACTATATTTATGACCTGAAACATAAATTATTTTTTGCTACGACCTAGCTCCTAGGGCCCCTATGGGGCTGCGCGACTATGGGATTGATAATTGATTGGGATGGCCGAGCCGCCAGGCCTATTATCACGCCTATTAGCGGCCTATATATGTTGATATTAGCATTTTTTTTAATAAATTAGGGCATTAGGCTTATTAGGCCTGCCACCTAGTGACCTAGCAGTCCTAGCTGGCTGCACCTAGGGCTAGGCCAGAATGCCAGTGCAAATGTGCAATCTTCAAACCATTGTCAGAATAATCAGAATTTGTCTTAAGACTAAGTCACTAAGACAACTAAGTTTGCATCATGCATGAAATGATGAAAATCATGATGTTAATAGTTAATTAGGCTAATTATTTGTTTTAAATTGTTTAGGCCTAGCCTAGGCCTAGTAGGCCTATATATTTTAGACAATTTGACTTTCGTCTTACTTACAGTCTTTGCCTAGGCAGCCTAGCCTAACAGGCGCTGAGGCGCAGCCTAGGCGGCTAGGCCAGGTCTACCGTCAGAAATTACCGTCTACCGTCTAGCCTCTAGGTCCCTAAGGAGCTATGCCTTCCCCGCGGCCTGCCGCTCAGCGGCCCAGACTCCAAAGCCTCGGGTCTTCGCATTTCGCAAGTCGCGTCTCCAAAAATAAATACAAATCCTGGGATCAGAGTTCCCGGGATTTTTAATATTTTTTTAAAGTTATTTAGGCCTACGGTGCCGCCTACCCTATATATTTTTTGTTTCCCCCATCTCAAATTCTCAATTCTCATGATTGACAATCTTCATTGATGATGAGAGGCTTTAGAGGAAATTGAGGAATCATGAAAATCATGACTGACTTAATATTAATTTGATTTAAAAGATTATTGTATATTAATTTTTATTAAATTTCCAGGTTCAGCAGATGAGCTGCTGAGTAGATAGCTGCCAATCCTGCCATTGCCGAGACTCGAGTACTACAGTCCGTCGAGTCCGACTCCTGCCGGCTGCCGCCCTTGTGATACCGTTGATACGGCCCACTGCCCACGCCCAGCGGCCCATGACAGGTCAAGACTCAAGTCACGAGTCACACAGAACAAGCGTTGAAGCGTAAGTGTTAAAAATATCCCCGTTTTCTCTTATTTACCGGTATTTATTTATTTTTATATTAGGGATTTTGCTTAGCATATTAAAAAAAAATATATCAACGGTGGCCCTCATGGTGGGTGACTCCGGGTGACCGGGGTGAGGGTGGGGTCCTGCCGCCCAGAGCCTCGGGTTTTCGCAAGTCGCGTCTCCAAAAATAAATAAAAATCCTGGGATCAGAGTTCCCAGGATTTTTAATAAATTTTAAGTTATTTAGGCCTACCCTATATATTTTTTGTTTCCCCCATCTCAAATTCTCAATTCTCATGATTGCCAATCTTCATTGATGAGAGGAAATTGAGGAATCATGATTGACTTAATATTAATTAAAATGATTAGGCTATTGTATATTAATTTATATTAAATTTCCAGGTTCAGCAGATGAGCTGCTGAGCACATAGCTGCCATTGTCGAGACTCGTGTACTGCAGTCCGACTGTCTGACGTATCTGTTAGCGGCCCTTGTGATACGAATTACGGCGGCTTACGGCCCAGTGCCCAGTCCCACGCCCATGACAGGTCAAGTCACGAGTGCGAGTACCATGCAGCAAGAGTGCTGCGTGTGCGTATAACAGAACAAGCGTTGAAGCGTAAGTGTTAAAAATATCCCCTTTTCTTTCTTATGATTTATTTATTTGTTTTTTTATTAGGGAGCATATTAAAAAAAAAAATGACAACCCATTACATGATGATAATAAAGAGGGGTCATCCCGACACTGTCATACGGGACTCTAACAGCAGTGAAAAATGGATGTTATTGGAGAGACATCAATTATTATGTTCCTTCCAACAACCAACTATACTCCTAAAATCGATTAATGAAATTTACAAACACATGTGGCAGTCCGTGGATTCGAATCCAGGATGCTCACACCGAAAATCAAACACCTTATGATCAAGAGTGCGAGTGGTGGATATGACTTGAGTCACTGTTGTTACTTAAAGTTTAAAAGTGTGTGGATTGTGGAGTCACATGGAGAGATAGAAAAAGTGAAAAACAAATGAAGTACCGTACATGAGCGATTTGACGATGTTAATGTGAATTTACTGGAGAGTGTAAAGAACACTGAGGTGGTTCGAGCCGTTGGGTAATAAAGAACACTGAGGTGGTTCGAACCGTTCGGTAATAAAGAACACTGAGGTGGTTCGAACCGTTCGGTAATAAAGAACACTGAGGTGGTTCGAACCGCTCGGTAATAAAGAACACGGAGGTGGTTCGAACCGTTCGGTAATAAAGAACACTGAGGTGGTTCGAACCGTTCGGTAATAAAGAACACTGAGGTGGTTCGAACCGTTCGGTAATAAAGAACACTGAGGTGGTTCGAACCGTTCGGTAATAAAGAGTGTCTGGAGAGTGAAAAAACTACTACAAACTTACAATTATCAATAATGTAGGACAGTAAGAGATTGAAGTGGAAAGGGGAAGAGGAAGAGGCAGGCCAAGATAAGAGTGAGTTGGAAATGAATGATAAGATTGATAAGAATAGGAGTGAAATGAGTGTTGGGTATAAATAATTAATACCGTATAATTTTTATGAAGATGGGCACCTGCTGACAGAAGAGTCACGAGTGTGGATGAGATTAATTTATGGCCACTTCCTCGGGGACTAAGGTGTAAGGCAATAGATAGGTCTGGTCTTGAAAGTTTTTCTTAACCTCGTTAAGGTACAGCATACTGTACTTCCATTTTAAACAGTTCACTTAATTTAGTGTATACGTTAAGTATAAATTTCATTATTTAAGTAAATGGTCCATTTACTTAAAGAATTAAATGTATACTTAACGTATACACTAAATAAAGTGAACTGTTAAAGTTTTATTTCTGAGTTTATTCGTATAAGGCATGTTACATGAACACTCACTTGTGTTATCTTTCCTTAATACTGCATTTAGTGTTCTAATTTCATATGCATAATTATATATTGCTCCTATTTGAAAATGAATGCGCTTAACCCTTTACGGACGGGGACATTTATAACTTTTTCTACCTGCCAGGCGGGCAGATTTACCCTAAACGAGCATCATTCCATGCTCTTTTTCATGCATAAACAAGAGCCAGAGCGTGATACAATTATGTATCCGTGAAAGGGCAATAATAGAGCTTTCCAATGACACCTGAATCATCCTTGTACGACAACGGGTTCGCTTGCAACGATGTTGCAACAAGAGTACAAAAACCCTAAAATACGGTAATTTCTCGAGATTTTACCCTGTCTAGCGAGGCGAGGGATGTGTTATACACGCCAGTAACCTCGCTAGGCTGTTAGAGCCCGCCTGCAGTCCTTCCACCGCGTGGATTCTCTCTCAGAGCCGATAATGTGCTCAAAATCCCTTGCGACTTAAGTCGGGACCCGATGTTTAGGCCTTAGTTCTCTAACCAGACTTAAGTCGAGAGGTGAGGCCCGTGAGGTCTTGCTCCAATCTAGGGAGTGAGACATGCGAAGCTTCACGGCTCGAAGCAACTCCATCTCTGAAGCCGCCTTGCCTCCGCACCTCCGCACTTCAGTCTAATTAAAAAAAAAAAAAAAAAAAAAAAAAAAAAAAAGTAAATGGACACAATTTTGGTCTCCATATTTTCCATCTTGATTGATTTTAGATTGCAGGAAATGCTGTTTTAGACACCTAAATTCTCAATTTTTTCCGGGGGGGCATGCCCCCGGACCGCCCTAGAGCTCGCGCCTTCGGCGCTCGCCTCAGCGTCGTTCGCGCTATAATGATAACGAAATAATAAACCATAATGATACCACAATTCATATTTTGTGGATTGACACCCTGTGTCAGATGTTGAATAGGGTGGATAAGTGTAGGAACATGTTTGTATATTTCACTCGATATGACGAAATGAAGCTTAGATATTGCTGTTACCAATTATTGATCAAAAATACTTGGTGCCGAGACATCTCTCTCTCTCTCTCTCTCTCTCTCTCTCTCTCTCTCTCTCTCTCACTGTCTTACTGCATGATCTCTAGAAGCTTTAGGGGGGGAGGTAGTTGCATACTAGTTTTGAGATTTTAAGACGTCCGCTAGTGTGGCGATTTTAGGACCTTTCGCCTCATTTTTTTTGTCAATATTAGGACCTTTCGTGCCATTTAGGTGTCGATTTTTCCTGGCGAGTGAAAGCGAGCCTGTTATTTTAGAAGGAATCAGCCTTTGGCCAGGAAATTTTCTACCGAAAAATGTACAAATTCACCTTGAAAGTGGGTCTAGGGGGGTCTTTTTAAGCTTGATAGAGGTCTAACGAGGAATTGAAAAATAAATAAATAAATATATAGGCCAAAAAGCAAGCACTAACCCCTTCATCGTTGTTTTCTTCTCCTTTTCTCTCTTGTGTCCATTCGGCCCAATCAGCCAACTGTTTTAAGACATTTATCCACATACAAGTATCGATTTCTTCCTAATAAGTCATGTCTCAGTTGTCATTACGTTTGGCTTGCTCTGTGCTGTAGTAATGCCTGTCAGATGTTGAATAGGGTGGGTAGCCTAAGTGTAGGTACATGGTGATATATCTCAATCAAAAAGAAGAAAACATGTGTAAATATTGCTGATACCAATTATTTATCAAAACATTGGTACCGAGACATCACTTATTAGCGCGACTGTACGTGACAATTGATACGTCAAGTACCATCCTAAATTATATTAAGAATTATTTTATTAAATTATATTAAAGAATCACCCATGTTGAAGTGTGCAACAAGTGACCTTTAATACTCAAGTACTATCCTAAATTATATTAATGTACGAACTAGAATTACTAGATGAAGCGTGTCTTCCAGCCTGTAATCCAGTTATTACCCCCCCTCCCCCCTCCCCCACCTACTTTATCTCCATGTCCCTGTTATTGCCATTCCGCCTCCCCTCCCCTCCCCCCCTCTTCCCCTCCTCACTTCACCCCACCACCTCACTATACTCCAGTCACCACCCCTTCTTACCCCCTATATTCCAGTCACCACCTTCCTCACTTCAACCCTCCCTCACCACACCCCCTCCGCCCCCTCACCCCAACCTACGTTCTAGTCACCACCCATCATCTTCCCATCCCCCTACTGTGTGTATATATATATATATATATATGTGTGTGTTCCTGTCACCCCCCGCCCCTCCTCCTCCCTCCAGCCATCTACCCCCTCCCCCTCCTACCCATTAAACCGACCCTTAACCTACCCCTTTTACTCCTATCCACTAAACCGCCCCACTATCCCCCTCCCCTTTTCCCCCCCTCCTCTCATACCCACTAAACGGCCCCACTACCCCCCCCCCCTTCCCTCCTATCTACTAAACTGCCCCACTAACCCCCACCCCTCTTCTCCTAACCTACCCACTAAACCGTCCTACTGGCCCCCCACCCCTCCTATCCACTAAACCAGTGCTTCTTAACCTTTTCCGACATCAGCACCCCCTGTAGTAAGGTTTCACAGTCCAGCACCCCCTTACATCTGGTTACTGGAGTCACATTTGCTACACTAATATAAGGATAAAGTAAACGTAAATGAAGTATTGCTTAACAATTTATTTTGCTCATTCTCCAATAATGATACATTAAAGATGTGAATACTAAGCATGTGATTTTTGTTGTTGCTTTTGTACGACTACTTTCCCAAATTGAGGCTTAGTGTGGGCGAGAGCCACCCTCATGTCATGGACCAGTCCATCTTAAAGGCAGTTCCGGGCTTTTGTTTTTACCTGCAGCATAGTGGAGAATGCCTTCTCACACAAATAGGACGTTGGAAAGGGAATATAATTATCTCCAGTGCTGCTCTTGCAATTCCAGGGTATGCTACCAACTGCTGACACCAGAAGTCAGACAGCGGAAGGGCACAGAATAATGTCAGACATCCCTGGTTAACCTGCAGGTCGATGAGCTCCTCCTTCAAATTGTTATTATCACTCATGTCTGCCAAGAAGGGCTGCTGAATCCATTCTGGATATGTATGATCCTTGGTAAAGTACTGTGCCATGGTAGTCTCAAAGGTGCGAGAGGTGAGTAGTGATATTTTCTCCAAGCATGGGACTAACTTTATTATCCCCCAGCTTCTCATCCAAGATTGGAAAGTTTCCCACATTCCCTCCTTGGACTTGATACTTCCAGAGGGAGATCTTCTTCTTGAAGGCTTCTACCCTCTCTGCACAAACTAGCCTATTAGCATTTGAACCTTGCATAGACAAATTGAGGTCATTCAAGTGATTGAAGATGTCTGCCAGATAGGAAAGAGAAAGGAGGAACATTTCGTCTTCAAAATGTTCAGCATAGTTATTGTGATCTTCTCTGAGGAACATTGCAATTTCAACATGGAGCTCGGCAATACGGGTCAGGACTCTGCCACGTGAGAGCCACCTTACTTTTGAGTGGAAGAGAACGACTTGATGCTCCGTCCCCACCTCCTCACAAAGCAACTTGAACACTCAGTGGTTTAAGGGGCGACCCCGGATGAAATTCACGACTTTAACATAGACAGACATAACTTCTTTGAGTTGAGGTGGCAGTGTCTTTGCTGCCAAAGCATGGCGATGGAGAACACAGTGGTTAATGATGATATCTGGTACTTTTTCTTTTACTAAAGCAGTGAAACCAGACCTGCACCCTATCATGGCTGGGGCACCATATCTGTGCAGACAGACCTAATCTTCTCCCACTTGATCTGATACTTCTCAAAAAACTTGTCTTAAGAGTCTGAATATATCTGCTGCCTTAGTTGTTGTTGTTGTTGTTGTTGTTTTTCCCCAAGCTGCCTGGCCGAACAGCCCCAAGGCCCCGAGCAAGGCCAAGGCCATAACCGAGCACCCCCACAGACCCCCCCCCCCCCCCCCCCCCCCCGCCGACCACAATAAAGCCTGGGTGACCGAAGCCACTCCATGGCGGGGGGCTGAGGAGGGTGCGGAAACGCCCGGGAAACCAAAGCCCCACCCAGGGCCCCTGTGCCCCTCAGCAATTATGAAGAGAAAGTTGAGGGGCAAAGGAAAGATGTGACGCTTTGGCTTCCAATCTTGGTAGATTAGGAGGTCAATCCACGCAAGAGACGCCGTCACTTGAGATCTAGAAAATATATAAGTAAAAGGAACAGTCAGAGTAAGCTATGGGTATGGCAGAGATCGCTCAGTTCTCACTCTGATAGACCAGCCCATCACCGCATGACTAGAACCCAATCCTCTCAGCATCAGCTAGGAAAGGCCCTAGAAAGCCGCCTTTTGGCGGGGGGATAGCTCCCCTATTTCAACCCCTTTCGGGGTTGGGGCACCCGCCTGAGTTAATAGTTTATTTCAATAAACGATAAGAACAAGTCACCTAAGTGATCTGCCACACATTATGAAATAATGTACAGTATATCAAAAGGAAAGGAAAGTTCAACAGGATATTTTCTGAAGACACAACACGAGATATATATTACGTCCATATGTAAGGAAGGCAGTGTAACTTCTTATAGGTGGCTGAACTACAGGTGACAATTATCTGCTATAACATGCACTGAGGAGACTGACGCTTCCTTGGGGTTAACTGGTTACTACTCTGCCAATCTTCTGTGGGGGTTTGTACTATGTTATGGTCTGGATGTCAGTACTAATTCAGGTCTCGGATTGCACTAAAATAATAATCTAGGACTAGCAGTGTGGCGATGTAAATCTTGCGCTATACCATATACTGTATTGTGGAAGTTACTTTGCTGTCTTGGTTAAAATGTACTTTACTATAATATGTTGTACTTCATGTGCTATACCAATCCTTGTAAGGTTTATTGGCAGTGTGATATTTGGTACTGTTCTGCATGTGCTGTGTAATCCATTAACAACTCTATGGGGATGTGTACTTCAAGAAATAACCGCATGGAATGATAACCCAGGTTCGAATCCCGGTGGATCACATTTATGCTTTCATTATTTTCATTGGAGGTGTTTGGTGTCGTGGTGAAATTAATAAAATATAGAATACAATGTTGTTGTTGTTGTTCCCCAAGCTGCCTGGCCGAACAGCCCCAAGGCCCCGAGTAAGGGCCAAGGCTATAAACGAGCGCCCCCACAGAACCTCCCTGCCGACCACATAAAGCCTGGTGACCGAAGCCACTCCATGGCGGGGAGCTGAGAGGGTGCATAAACGCCCAGGAAACTAAAGCCCCACCCAGGGCCCTGTGCTCCTCAGCAATTATGAAGAGAAAGTTTAGGGGCAAAGGAATAATGTGACGCTTTTAGCTTCCAATCTTGGTAGATTGGGAGGTCAGTCCACGGAATAGACGCCGTCACTTGAGATCTAGAAAATATATAAGTAAAAGGAACAGTCAGAGTAAGCTATGGGTTGTTTGCAAAGCATTGCAAAAGAGGACCTCATCTTTAATTTCACCATCCTTGATGTACCGGATATACACAATCAGTTAACTCATGTTGGAAACTCAGTTGATTCGTCCAACTGTAGGCTGATGCAGGTGGGACTGTCCCTAATCTCCTGACAAACCTGGCCCAAGATTTTGCTGCTCATATCTGCAACTCTCCCTGCGATGACATCGTTGGACAGAGGGACTTCTTTGATCTTCTTAGCTGCCTCTGTTCCCAGAACTAGTTCCACCATACCAAATGGTACAAGGCTTAACTATGTTTTTCGGAGCTGGATGTGAAGCCTTCTGCCTGATGCTTGGTATGCCACCTAGTAGGAAGCTTGAAGAAGGGGCTTCTGGGGTGGTTTGAATCCAAGTGGGGCAATGTACCTTCTGGTCATATCTAGCTCTCTCTTGGCCTTCAAGGCTTCGAGAGACTGTTCATGTTCTGCTGGGTGCTTTGCCTGGTGTTCTCGAAGTCTAGCAGGCTTCAAATTAGAGTTCCAAATAATAAATGGCAGGTCATGCATTGTGCCCGGTCAACACCTCCCCTATCATCCATAAGTGCAGTGAACTTGTGAAGCCATAATATTGTTTACAATTTTCTTTGTTTATTTGCACAGCATTTCCAGCACCCCCTAAAAACTGATTTCAGCACCCTGCTGCTTTCAACCTGGCCAGGTTAAGAAGCACTGCACTAAACGTCCCACAAGCCCCCCTCCGTCCCTATCCACAAAACCGCCCCCCCCCCTTCCCTCTTATCGACTAAACTGCCCCCTAAGCTCCCCCTCCCTCCTATCCACAAAACCGCCCCAACCTCCCCCCCCCCTTCCCTCTTATCGACTAAACTGCCCCCTAAGCTCCCCCTCCTCCTATCCACAAAACCGCCCCAACCTCCCCCCCCCCCTTCCCTCTTATCGACTAAACTGCCCCCTAAGCTCCCCCTCCCCCTTCCCTCCTATCTACTAAACCGCCCCTCTACCCCCTCCCCCTTTCCCCTCCTATCTACTAAACGGTTCCACAACCCCCCCCCCATCCTCTATACCGCCCCACTAACCTCCCCCCCCCTTTCCTCTCCCTCCTATCCACTAAACCGCCCCCTTAACCTCCTCCTTTCCCTCCTATCCACGAAACCGCCCCACAGCCCCCCCCTCCTCCTTCTCTCCTACCCACTAAAACCATTCCACAACCCCCCCCCCTTTCCCCTCCCCTCCTATCAACTAACCCGCCCTACTATCCCACCCCACCCCTCCTTCCCTCCTATCCCCCCCTTTTCCCCCTCCCCTCCTATCCCCTAAACCGCCCCCTAATGCCCCCCTTTCCTCCTCCTCTCTGTCCCTCAACCGCAGAGCACTAGAGCTGTCCAGACCAGTTGAATTTGGGCAGTGATCATGCGGCTCTCCAGCCACCTGAGGTTAATGGCCAGACGGGAGATGGTCGGAGAGAGAGCGAGAGAGAGAGAGCAGAGAAAGGGAAAGGGAGAACAGATAGGGAAAAACAGAGAGAGAGAGAGCAGAGAAAGGGAAAGGCAGAACAGATAGGGAAAAGCAGAGAGAGGGAGAGAGTGGGGAGCAGAGAGAGCAGAGAAAGGGAAAAGCAGAAAGAGGCAGATTTACAGAGAGATTTACATAGATTTACATTATATATATATATATATATATAATATATATATATATATATAAATATAAGAGAGAGAGAGAGAGAGAGAGAGAGAGAGAGAGAGAGAGAGAGAGAGAGAGAATGGGGGGGGGGGGAGTGAGGAAAACGAGCAGAAGCTATGGTAATATAAAGAAAGGAAACTAGACAATATAAAGGAATGAGAATGTTGAATTTGGGTAGTGATCATGCGGCCTCTCCAGCCACCTGAGCTTAAGTGGCCAGACAAAGAGAGAGAGAGAGAGAGAGAGAGAGAGAGAGAGAGAGAGAGAGAGAGATGCAGAGAATATAATATATACGTTTTCTTTCCAGGCAGATAGGCTATACTCTTGGTGAGAAACTGAATAAAGCAATATTATAAAGACAAACTATTATAATTTGTTTATCTCTTGAACTGTATTCTTCAAAGCAACTTCTTTATTCTAGGCATGACACAATTGAAATGAACCACAACTTTACCTTATAATTTCCTTATAATGTCTGTAATGGGACTAGATAATCACGAAGCATACCCTAAACAGTTGTGAGCATATATATATATATATATATATATATAATATATATATATATATATTCATATGGGGAGATTGTAGGCACCAATCGATCAGGCTAGACCCAGGTGAGGTTATAGGCATGTGAATAAGAGTCGCTGGAACTCCTGTTTCCATTTGCTTGGCCTCTCTTACTGATTTTCTTTGTGCCTCATTTACACTGAGAGCAATCCAGCTAGCTCTCACAAAACACCTCCTCCTCCTATCCACTTCACTACACTAAACATGCACACCACACTTCATTCCTCCACACCAAAATAAAAAAAAAACAATGATGAATTTTAGCCTAGCCTCGGAGTCCCCAGGGGGGGGGACCATAAATGCCCCCTCACCCGACCGACCATCCCCTGACGACCCAACACAATTACCTGGACCTCGGCCTGTTACTCTTTCTATTAATTTCTGCAACATTCGCGGACTTTCCTCTAACTTTCACTCTGTTGAGCACCATCTCTCCTCCTACAAACCTGATCTTCTCTTCCTCACCGAAACCCCAGGTGTCTGTAGCAACATCCAGCAACCCCTTTTCTGTATCCTCTACTTTCTCTATCCTAGTTTCAAAGCCAATGGCGGATGTTGTGCATATGTGCACAACAAACTCACTTGCTCTCGGGTTCCCGATTTCGACTCCTCTGAATTCTCAACTTTATGGCTCAAACTTTCCTGTCATTCTCTTACTAAATATTTCTGTGCTGTCTATCTTTCCCCTAACTCTACCAACTTTCCTAAATCTTTGACTATCTAAACTCTACAGTGGAACACTTACTATCCATTTCTCCTTTCTCCAGAAATCTCCATCTTAGGAGATTTCAACGTTCACCACCGCCAATGGCTCTCCTCTCACACTACTGATCCACCTGGTGAACAAGCCTACGTCTTTTCTATCCTAAAGACCTAGAGCAGTTAGTTCAGCAACCCACCCGTATCCCGGATCGCATCGGAGATCGGCCCAACATTCTTGACCTGTTTCTAACTTCTAACCCTTCTTCTTATACTGTCGATCTTTTCTCTCCTTTGGGCTCCTCCGACCATAAACTTATCTCTGTCACCTGTCCTAATCTCTCCAGTACAGGCCACCCGATCCTCCTAGCCAGCGGCGCTTGTGGCACTTTGGCGCTGCCGACTGGGAGGCTCTTCGCAGTACTTCTTTGATTTCCCATGGAATGATTTCTGCTTCCATGGCCGAGGACCCTCGGAGAGTGCTGAACGCATTACCGAGGTAATCCTATCGGGCATGGAAGCATACATTCCATTCTCTTTCTCTCAGACTAATGCTAAAAATCTTGGTTTACTCACGCCTGTTCTACTGCTGTCCGCAATAAGGAGGAAGCATTCAAACGGTACCGACGCCTTAAAACTCAAGACTCTCTTTCTTCATATGTTTCTGCCCGGAATCAAGCCCAAATCTGTTTCTTCGACTTGCCAAACACTCTTTCATCAATAATAAATGCACTGAACTATCCAACTCTAGCTCTTCCCAAGCTTTCTGGCATCTAGCCAAAAACCTCTCCAACAATTTCTCTTCCTCGTCTTTCCCTCCCCTTTCCCACTCTGATGGCACAACCATCACTTCTTCCTCTGACAAAGCTAAACTCTTCGCTCAAACTTTTGCTAGAAACTCAACCTTGGATGATTCCGGTGCAATTCTCCTCCCTCTCCGCCCTCCTCTCTCTTACTTATGCCTAATATCCTAATCTCTTCTAAAGATGTACTTTCTACCTCTCTGGGCCTTAACACTAATAAGGCGTACGGTCCGGACAGTGTTCCTCCTGTTGTTCTCAAAAACTGTGCTTCCGTGCTGACTCCCTGCCTAGGCAAACTCTTTCGTCTCTGTCTATCCTCTAACGTCTTCCCTTCATGCTGGAAGTTTGCTCACATTCAACCTGTCCCAAAGAAGGGTGACCGCTCTCAACCCTCCAACTATCGTCCAATTGCTCTTATCTCTTGTCTTTCTAAAGTTTTTGAAACTATTCTTGCTTCCAAATTTCTTAAGCATTTCTCTTCTCATAATCTGCTCTCAGATCGCCAGTATGGCTTCCTTAAGGGTCGCTCTACTGGTGATCTTCTTTCATATCTTACTAACTCTTGGTCATCCTCCTTTCGGGACTTCGGTGAGATTTTTTCTATTGCACTAGACATATCGAAAGCCTTCGATAGAGTCTGGCATAAATCTTTAATTTCTAAACTACCCTCCTTCGGTTTCTATCCCTCCATCTGTGCCTTTGTCTCTAATTTCCTTTCCGGCCGTTCCATAGCTGCGGTTGTGGACGGCCATTGTTCACTTCCTCACCCTATAAACTCCGGTGTTCCTCAGGGCTCTGTCCTATCTCCTATTCTCTTTCTAATTTTTATAAATGATCTCCTTAACTGTACCTTAATTCCCATCCATTCATACGCAGACGACTCAACCTTACACTACTCCATTAGTTTTTCAGAACGCCCCAGCCAGCAATCCCTCAACGACAAACGTAATGAAGCCATAGAACTCTTAAATTCTGATCTAAATACTATTTCCAATTGGGGCAGAAAAAACCTTGTTAACTTTAATGCTTCCAAAACCCAATTTCTCCATCTATCTACCCGTCAGGATCTCCCAGCGGACTATCCCTTATTCTTCAACAATACAAAAATCAACCCTTCATCTTCTCTCAATATTCTTGGTGTCTCTTTTTCTTCTGCTCTCATTTGGAAGGACCATATTACCAGTCTTGCTAAGGCAGCCTCCCAGAAGCTGGGTGTGCTCAACCGCCTTAGGGGGTTCTTTTCCCCTGCACAGCTTCTTGCTCTGTACAGGGGCATAGTGCGCCCTTGTATTGAGTATTGTTCACATGTGTGGGGAGGTTCCTCTCACACCGCTCTCCTAGACAAAGTTGAAAGGAAGGCCTTTCGTATCATTAACTCCCGTCCACTCACCAACTCTCTGCAATCTCTCTGTCTCCGCCGCAATGTTGCATCTCTCTCGCTATTCTATCGCTACTATAATAATCAGTGTTCCTCAGAGCTATCCCAGTGCATACCACCTCCTTTACGTAGGGCACGTGGTACCCGTCTTGCAACTCAATCCCACCCCTACTCTGTGCAACTCTCCAACCCAAGAGTGAAACGTTACTCTCAAACTTTCTTCTACTCAACATCTGAGCTCTGGAACTCTCTCCCAGAATCAGTCTTTCCCTCTTCCTATGACTTAAATTGCTTCAAACTCCGTGTGTCCAGGCATTTTGGCTCGAACGTCCCTTGATTTTGGCCCTGTCACTCTTTCAACTATGGGGGAGGCACTCGCTATAGGCAGTTATGCCTTTTGCCTCCCTCAATCACATAGAAAAAAAAAAAAAAAAAAAATATATATATACCGGTATATATATACTGTATATATATATATATATATAATAATTATATTTGTTACTTAGTTTACAACCCATTTCTATATTAATATGAAGACATTTCGTGCCATTTAGTTGTCGATTTTTTCCTGGCGAGCGATAACAAGCCGATAATTTAAGAAAAACAATTATATCGAAAAATGTACAAATTTATCTTGAAGGGGGTCTAGGGGATGTTTTTTTTTTTTTTTTATGTTTGATATAAGTCTGGGGAGGAAACTAGAAAAATAATAAATACATTTAAAAAATCGACGAAAAAGTGAACCATCCCCCCTTAATGAGAACATTCGATTAAATTCGGGATCGCTTCGAAACCTTGAAGTAACTATTTATGTCCTAGAATGCACTGTATATCAATAATACAGTTAGGCATACTGGAAAACATAAGCATATTTGAGAATAGTTCACAATTTGTGGGCTTCACTTTATAGTATCAGTTACAATGAATTACTATGTTCCCTCCACCAACCGACTTTACTCCTAAACTCAATTAATTAAATCAACAAATACATGTGGAAGTCCAGGGATTCGAACCTAGGATGCTCACACCGAAATGCAGTGCATTTATCCATTGCGCTACGAAGACAGTTAAGAGGAGTGCTATATTAACTCGAAATTCCCAAACCAATCACTGAAATAGAAAGTAAAATATAATTATGTGTGGTCCAGTTTCCCGTTTCGTTTATTGGAACTCGTATTTGAGGGGAGGGAAGTGATACGCCATCGCCATCTGTGGAGTGAAAGCCGAACTAATATTGCCGCGCTCAGGTTGATAGTGTCCGTGTGTTAAGGGGGTAGTACTCGCTTTTTATGGACCCCCTTCTCCCTCATGTTTAGCATGTTAGTTTTTGAGGTTATAAGACGTTCGTTCCGTTAGTTTGGCGATTTTGAGACCTTTCGAAGCATTTTGTTTTCAATACTAAGACCTCTCGTGCCCTTTAGGTATCGATTTTTTTCTTGGCCTCTAATATTAGGAAACGGCCTTCGGCCCGGACATTTTTCAACCGAAAAATGTACATACTTATCTTGAAAAGTGGTCTAGGGGGTGTTTTTCTAAGCTTGATGGAAGTTGCTGTTGCTGTTGTAGTTCAGGGGCCACTCAAGCACGTCGCCGCGCCTGTACCAGCCCCTCCTTCGTGGTGGCAGAAGAATCTAGCAGGGACGCACCAAGCGCCCTGTCTTCAGGAGGAAGTCACAGAAGAGGACAACCACCGCTCTTCGCTTATCATCAGGGACCCCTCGGCTACCAAGGACTGTAGCAAGGGTGAGATTGGAGATGCCAACGAGTCATAGGCGACCAGCGAGGATCACCCGCTGCGCTGCGTGTAGAATCGAGGGCACCTTATCACATAGTGCTCAATGGATTCCGGAGCACTACACCAATGCCACGCAGGGCTTCCCAGAATCCCTATACGGTGGAGATGGCTGGAAGCTTGATGGAAGTCTAGCGAGGAAAATCAAAAATATATAAATAAATAAATATATATAGACCAAAAACCAAGCACTACCCCCTTAAGTTTCTCGTCTTGCTAACCAGGGTGGTGCATGTGAGGAGGAGGGGAGGGGGGGGAGGGGGACTTTGCTACCACTGTGTTGCTAGCTGGCCCTGGAGGTAGTTCCGGCAAGTGGATAAGAAGGTATGTGGGACCTTATAACTTTGTATTCTCGGTGATTTGGTGGATGTCCATTACCTTTATAAAGTTAAAGTTCGTGAATTTATTAGCCCCTTCAACATTCAAGGATGCACTTCGTCCAATTATTTGGCAACGAAATGGAGCTAAAGGTGTTAAAATCGCCAAACTAATTTATTATAATTTTTGTTTTCTATGTGAGTGAGGGAGGCAAAAGGCAGACCTGCCTGTAGCGAGTGCCTCCCCCAGAGTTGAAAGAGTGACAGGGCCAAAATCAAGGGACGTTCGAGCCAAAATGCCTGGACACACGGAGTTTGGGCCGTACGTCTTAAAATCTCTGAACTAATGGGGCAAATCATGAGGGAGAAGGGGGTCCAGAAAAACTAACAATGCCCCCTTAAACCAATCGTTCTTGTTTGCAGGTTGGTTCTGGGTCCTGTGAGGCAGTGTTTGGTCCAGTGGACTTACCTAGTACCTGGGTTCGACGAAGTGATCCAGGGCCCCTCTGCTCTTCAGACAAGGTAGGGTATTTTTATCATGTATTGTATGTATATGCTATGGTACTTGCCCCAGTTTTAATTTGTATTATTATTATTATTATTATTATTATTATTATTATTATAATATATATATATATATATATATATATATATATATATATATATTTTTTTTTTTTTTTTTTTGGGGGGGGGGCGACTTAAGACAGAGCCCGAATAACCCCTTTATGTATTACAGGAGGCACTTTTTATGTCTGCTCTTCAGGCAAAGTGTGGCGAGGGTATTTATATCATGTAATAACCCCCTTTATGTATCCCTATTAGTTTTCACCAACCCACCAATTAATTTACAAATATAACTAACTAGTGAAATCAATGAAAATAAATGATTACATGTAGTACTCCAAGGACTCGAACCTAAGATACTCACACCGAAATTCTGCACACTAAGCATTACGCTATCAAGATTATTATGTATTACAGAATGCACTTTTTATGTATCATTAGACGAGATTTCATTAACCCCTTCTGTACCGACCACGTTTTTGTTATTAAATTTCAACCTACAAAGACGATTTTATTCCGGGGGGGGGGGGGGGGGGAGGACTTATTGAAATCCTGATATATTTCAACAGTAGGGGGCACAAACCTAATTTTCCCCAACGCGGGTCGCCGAGGCTACACTCACGGCGGATGTAAACAAGTAACAAAGCCACCCGCCTCCTGCGAGGTGGTGATATAGAGGATTTTGTGTTTTTTTAGGATCAGTAATAATTTTGTACGCGCATTTAGACACATATAGGAATGAAATACATGGTATAAGAAACCTATAGGCCACGATAAAATCGATGTCTGAATTTAATTACATACACTTTATATTGTCCCTTTTTACTAACACATATCCTTCTTAAACTGTAAAAAATCGTCTAAATACAGCTAGCATAAAACTAAAAAAAACGTCGCCGGTACAGAAGGGGTTAAAGCTTAGGAAGTCGGAGGTTATTTGATTTTAATGTTTGCTCCTTTTTATGTATTTAATTTATTTTATTTAAAGATTTTTTTTTTTTTTTTTTTTTTTTTAAGAGACAATGAACGGAGGAAGGAAAAACACAGATAACACAAAACGGTCCATGTGCCTAAAGGCATCCTCCATTCATAAAATTTTTGTAACAACTGGATTTAAACATTTGTAGATTGTAAGTTTGTGGAAAGCAATTCGAGGGAAGTGAATTCCAAAGAGTAGTAGCTGTGGGGATAAATGAATTTTGATAAGCAGAAGTTCTGCATTGTGGAGGAGAAAGTGTAAATTCATGGGCGCTCTCAGCTGCCCTAGTTCTATGGGGAATGATGTGGAGAGGCGGCACAATTGAAGCAAGTTCCTCGGAACAATTGCTGTGAAAATATCTGTAGAATAAT
Source organism: Lithodes maja (assembly GCA_037953745.1). Taxonomy (NCBI): domain Eukaryota; kingdom Metazoa; phylum Arthropoda; class Malacostraca; order Decapoda; family Lithodidae; genus Lithodes; species Lithodes maja. The sequence goes on from JBAKBP010003316.1 coordinate 74,983, forward strand.
GCAAGGGATGCAACGTTTCTTCGTATGGATAATGTAGGAAGGTCCTGTGTGATTGCAGGGTTATTGATTAATCTAATGGCTTTATTTTGAATTTTTTCCAACTGCCTCAATGCAACCACTCCACCCCACAGAGGTGAACAGTAATCCATCTAAGAACGCACATGACTTTTATATATTACGGCCAACTGCTCGTCAGTGAAGAATTCTCGAACTCTGTACAGGAGTCCCAGTTTTTTAGAGGCATTCTTAGCAATGCTTCTAACATAATGTGTCCAGCTCAAGTTAGTAGTTAATGTTACACCGAGAATGTCAATACTAGGGGAAGTGGGAATATTTACATCATTAATTGCGAGTAAAATAGTCCAATGATAGCCAGAATAAACTGTCGAGGCTAAAAGTAAAGGGAAATAACGTAACAAATCCGACGCAATTTATAGGATTTTGTTTTTCTTTTTTTGGTAACTATTACTGAATCTCCTTGGCATTTATTAAACCAATACAAGGTTTGCAGACTTTGGAAAACGATAGTGTTTAGAGAGACATTTGTATTAAGGGGAAGTTTATTTTTATTGACTTGTATTTATTATTTTCCCTTATTTATGCCCCCTCCCCCAAGAGCTCTCTTCATTAATTTGTAAATTTTTCGGTAGAAAAATTTCCTGGCCGAAGTCCGGTTCCTCCTAAATTGCTGGCTATCAATCGCTCGCCAGGAAAGTAGACAACGAATGGCACGACAGATATTGAAATTGACATTGACCTGGGATAGTTCTTAAATCGCCAAACTAATGGGGCGAACGTCATACAATCTCAAAACCTATGAGTTAAAGCACGAGGTAGAAGGGGGTTCAGAAAAAAATCGGTTAACTATAGTCTATTCGCTGTAAGTAGGCGAAAAATCATGACCTCTAACCTCTGTAACTCAAACACGACTAGAGTAATCGAGCTAATATTGCTACCATTTGGGAAGAATCTGTCGAGGAATAGATGTGGACATTTACAGCCAATTTGCTCTAGCCCTTTTTGAGTTACAGATGTTAGAGGTCATGATTTCTCGCCTACTTACAGCGAATAGACTAGGCTATAGTTGTTGTTCCCTAGGCTGCCTGGCCGAACCGCCCCGTTAAGTATATCCTTGTGGCAGTTTATATTTATCTGAAGTTGATCTAAGTGATAAGTTTGTATAAACGTTACAAGTTCATGGCTAAATGTTAACTAATTCAATACCAGGGAAGTCCTTTTTATCATATGCTGGCAGCTATTAAACGATTTTATTCAGATTAAGAAGGACCCCTTGCAATAATATGGGTTCAATATATCTCAACCAACCCTTTTAACTGCCTAAGCTGCAAAATATAGCTAGAATAAAATAAAGCACACGTCGCTAGTACTCAAAGGGTTAATGATTGGGTATTCCTGAATTATTCGGGATTGCTGGGGATTGCTTTGTTCGATTTCGATTAACCCCTTCACGACAATGACAATTTTAATCTTATTCTGGTTACCGTTAGTCGATTTTCTTTAGCTTATAATCTACCTCTAGGACTAAAAAAGAAAAAAAAAAAAGGAAAAGTGGTGATTGGGCCTGAGTATATAGATAGATAGATAGATAGATAGGACTCAAAAGAGGTAAATCCGATATCAAGAAGCCCTCTGATTAACCTAGGTCCATCTAAAATTGCACAACATTTTTTAACTTTAGCCAGAAGAATAAGTAAAAAGACGTCATCGTGCTGAAGTGGTTAAAGACTCCATTAGCTTCGGGAAGGTTTAAATACATGTATCCTAATACTAAACCCTACATTGCATTCCTGGCAATAGGAATAAACTATTTGAACTCTAGAAAATCCAATTTATTTTGTCTGTAAATATTTCGTGACATATAGTTCGCTGGACAATTAACCCCTTCTGTACCGGTGACGTGTTATTGTATTTTATTTCAGCTGTATTTAGACGATTGTATGTAGCTTAGGAAGGATATTTGGTACGTAAAACGATTAATTGAGATAGTCTGTAGCCATTTAATTGGTAGATGTCCTTCCTAAGCTGAAGAAAATCGTATAATAGCAGCCAAAATACAGTGAAAAGGACGTCGCCGGTACAGAAGGGGTTAAAACACTGCTTGAATACTTTCGTAGCGAATTGGCCGGAGGTTAAGTGTATTATAAAGTTTATAAAGTTTCCAAAGTTGATTTAATAACTGTCAGTGACCTTCAATGGTGTAACTGACTTCGGAGATAGGAGTGTTCTAGGGGAACCGGATCTTGAGGAGGAAGAGTAAAATAATGGAAGTCACGAACAGTACCATCTATATTTGGAAGTTTCTTATATCATACCACTTAAGATGACATAACAAAGTGTCGAAACGTCTGGCCCAAGAAAATGAAAATAAAGATGGTATAATTTATACTATTCGTGATTTCCATTATTTTACTCTTCCTCCTCAAGATCCGGTGTACTTGACTTCTGACTACCCTAGCACTTTTCCATTCAGATTAGGTCAAACATTTTGAAGTCAGTCTGCTCGATCTTTTTTAACCCCTTCTGTACCGGTACCGTACTTTTAACTTTGATCTGGTTACTATTAGACGATTTTATTCAGTTTAAATAGGGCCTCCAGCAATTAACAGGCTTCGAACTATCTCACTTAGCACAAATGCATCTTAAGTATAGCTAGAATAAAATGAAAAAGACGTCGCTGGTACAGAATGGGTTAATAACTTCACAAATATATATCAAAGGCTATAAATAATACAATGGTCATAGTCTTGTAAACAAATACAGTAAACCCTTTCAAAATACGACGAAGCATTTATATTGCATTTTGGCTTTTGGTCTCTTTTATTCAGCTTAGGAAGGAATCTTGGAAGTCCGGGTTAAATGACAGTATTTACCCGTTTAATTCCATGAGATCTTTCCTAAATTTTGCATAAAATATAATGTTCGAAGAAATAATTAAGAATGGCGTAGTCCTATCCTGTAAGCGTTAACTTTTTATATTATGGATGCCCCAATTTGTCGGCCACCACCAATTTATCGGCCACCCCCTGAGTATGTAGAATATACAGTAATAGAATAGACCAATTTGTTGACTAATTTGGATGATCTCTTCCTTGCAGGTAGGGAAGGCAAAGACAGGGTCACGATTAAGGTATTTTTTCTAAAAATAGTCTTAAAACGTGACTGTCTTGTAAAGCCGCGGCCTCCTGTCATCGTGGGACCTGCGCACGCCGAGGAACAACCCCCATCTCCTGCGCCGTACAAGACCAAGAGCTGCGCAAAACTACACTACTTCAAGTCCGCTGCGCATCGCCTACAAAAACTGCAAATAAAAACTAAAACCTGCAATCGTGAGTGTTAAACCTTCCCCCCATCTTTCTCTCCTTCGCACACCCGCCTTCTTTCCCACTTATTGAATTGTCTGTCTCTTTCTAGCCCTGTTCTATCCATTGTTAGCTAGGGACTGTCCGAAAATATTTGTCTGGTTACTAATGTTTTTGTTGTTGTTGTTGTTGTTCCCCAGGCTGCCTGGCCGAACAGCCCCAAGGTCCCGAGCAAGGCCAAGGCCATAGAGCGCCCCCACAAAACCCTCCCTGCTTACCACTAACAAAACCCAGGTGACCGAAGCCACTCTAAGGCAGGGAGCTAAGGAGGGCGCGGAAACGCCCGGGAAACCAAAGCCCCACCCAAGGCCCTGTGCCCCTCAGCAATTATGAAGGGAAAGTTGAGGGGCAAGGGAAAAATGTGACGCTTTGGCTCCCAATCTGCCAACTTTTAGGTTGGCAGTAGGGAGGTCGATCCACGGAAAAGACGCCGTCACTTGAGATCTAGAAGATATATAAGTAAAAGGAACAGTCAGAGTAAGCTATGGGTATGGCAGAGATCGCTCAGCTCTCACTCTGATAGACCAGCCCATCACCACATGACTAGAACCCAGTCCTCTCAGCATCAGCTAGGAAAGGCCCTAGAAAGCCGCCTTTGGCGGGGGATAGCTCCCCTACTTCAACTCCTTTCGGAGTTGGGCACCCGCCATGTTTTTGTTTTTCAGGTGTACTAGTTTGATGATGGCGTCTTCCTGATTTTGTTGTACTAGACTGTGCAGAGGGAAGGGGAGGACTGGAAGAGGGAAATGGAGCTCCTTGGGAGTTAAAACGAGCTTTAGGGGTGGTGAGCTCTAGCTGTACTGTGATCAACTCGAGGGATATAATGGGGACCTAGGGGTATGGTAATGAGATTTGGGGGTAGAGGGAGGATGAGCTCGGGTGGTGAATGTCTTTGAGCTCTGGAGTTTAATGTGGAAGTGATTGCGAAGGGCGAGGGGTGATCTCGAAGGGGAAGTATGTTGTGCTGGTGGATGAACTATATACTATTATAGACTACTGGTGTGGCTATAGTGGAGAGAATCGTGAATAATATGGAGTGCGAAGCTTGGATGGGTGGGTGGACGGGCGGCTTGGGTGGGGGAGTGGAAGTATGACTTGGATGGGTGGGTGAAGGGGCGGTTTGGGTGGGGGAGTGGAAGTATGGCTTGGGTGAGTGGATGGAGGAGCAGCTTGGGTGGCTGTTTATAAGCACATTTAATGGAGAGCGAATATTAGTGGCGGTATATTAAACAGAGAGGGAATATGATAGTGGTGGACTTAATGTACTGGTGTGGCTGTAGTGGAGAGCATAGTGAAGTGGCGAAGCCTGGGTGGAGAGCGAAGCCTGGGTGGAGAGCGAAGCCTTGGGCAGAGCGAAGCCTTGGGCAGAGCGAAAAGCCTGAGGGGGGACAAATGAAGTAAGAGCTCATTGGGTGGCGGATAACTAAAAGGGTATGGTTATGAGGTAAAGAAGCTCTCTGGGGTTTTGAGAGCTTTAGGAGTTTGGTGGTAGATGTGATGAGGTAGATATGTGCTGGTTGTCTTTCGGATATTTGTACTTCACTGTGCAGGGGGAAGGGGAGGACTGGAAGAGGGAAATGGAGATCCTTGGGAGTTAGCAGAGGCTGCAGAGCTTTAGAGGTGGTGAGCTGTAGGTGTACTGATCAACTCGAGGGGTATAGGGGGGTATGGTGCTGAGATTTGGGGTATATTGAGGATGAGCTTGTGGTGTTGAGATTTGGAGTTGAATGTGGAAGTGATTCCGAAGGATGAGGAGCGGTCTCAAAGGGGAAGTTAATGGTGCTGGCGATGGTGATCAATGAATGTGTGGTGATCTAGGAGGAGGAGGGTGGTGGGGGTGGTGATCTCGAAGGATAAACTGTGGTGATCCCTGATGTATGGTGGTGATAGCAAATGGTAAGCATACTCCACACCATGGATAATCTTGGTAAGTGTCTTTATTCTATAGTTTTTACGGATGTTTTTCTTAAACTGGCGAGGAGTTGTTGCTCCCCAAGCTGCCTGGCCGAACAGCCCCAAGGCCCCGAGCAAGGCCAAGGTCATAACCGAGCGCCCCCACAGAGCCCTCCCTGCCGACCACAATAAAGCCTGGGTGACCGAAGCCACTCCATGGCGGGGAGCTGATGAGGGTGCGGAAACGCCCGGGAAACCAAAGCCCCACCCAGGGCCCTGTTCCCCTCAGCAATTAGGAAGAGAAAGTTGAGGCGAGGAGTTAAAACCTTTACCTGCTGATGTCTTAGTTCCGTATGGTCTTAAACCATCTTATGCATAATTATTAAGTCCTAATTTGCAGCATTTATATATAAAGAGCGGTAAAAGACGATTCATCGCCAGGGTGAAAAACTGCAATATTTAGATGAACAAAAATTGTACTTAATATTCAAAGTTAATTTTATACTGTAATGCAAAATATAAGATTGAGAGTATACGGTATACGAAGAGTGGTACTGGTTATAGTGGTGGTGGAGGGGAGATACAGTGGTACTGGTTATAGTGGTGGTGGAGGGGAGATACAGTGGTACTGGTTATAGTGGTGGTGGAGGGGAGATACAGTGGTACTGGTTATAGTGGTGGTGGAGGGGAGATACAGTGGTACTGGTTATAGTGGTGGTGGAGGGGAGATACAGTGGTACTGGTTATAGTGGTGGTGGAGGGGAGATACAGTGGTACTGGTTATAGTGGTGGTGGAGGGGAGATACAGTGGTACTGGTTATAGTGGTGGTGGAGGGGAGATACAGTGGTACTGGTTATAGTGGTGGTGGAGGGGAGATACAGTGGTACTGGTTATAGTGGTGGTGGAGGGGAGATACAGTGGTACTGGTTATAGTGGTGGTGGAGGGGAGATACAGTGGTAATGGTTATAGTGGTGGTGGAGGGGAGATACAGTGGTACTGGTTATAGTGGTGGTGGAGGGGAGATACAGTGGTACTGGTTATAGTGGTGGTGGAGGGGAGATACAGTGGTACTGGTTATAGTGGTGGTGGAAGGGAGATACAGTGGTACTGGTTATAGTGGTGGTGGAGGGGAGATACAGTGGTACTGGTTATAGTGGTGGTGGAGGGGAGATACAGTGGTACTGGTTATAGTGGTGTGGAGGGGAGATACAGTGGTACTGGTTATAGTGGTGGTGGAGGGGAGATACAGTGGTACTGGTTATAGTGGTGGTGGAGGGGAGGATACAGTGGTACTGGTTATAGTGGTGGTGGAGGGGAGATACAGTGGTACTGGTTATAGTGGTGGTGGAGGGGAGATACAGTGGTGCTGGTTATAGTGGTGGTGGAGGGGAGATACAGTGGTGCTGGTTATAGTGGTGGTGGAGGGGAGATACAGTGGTGCTGGTTATAGTGGTGGTGGAGGGGAGATACAGTGGTACTGGTTATAGTGGTGTGGAGGGGAGATACAGTGGTACTGGTTATAGTGGTGGTGGAGGGGAGATACAGTGGTACTGGTTATAGTGGTGGTGGAGGGGAGATACAGTGGTACTGGTTATAGTGGTGGTGGAGGGGAGATACAGTGGTACTGGTTATAGTGGTGGTGGAGGGGAGATACAGTGGTACTGGTTATAGTGGTGGTGGAGGGGAGATACAGTGGTACTGGTTATAGTGGTGGTGGAGGGGAGATACAGTGGTACTGGTTATAGTGGTGGTGGAGGGGAGATACAGTGGTACTGGTTATAGTGGTGGTGGAGGGGAGATACAGTGGTACTGGTTATAGTGGTGGTGGAGGGGAGATACAGTGGTACTGGTTATAGTGGTGGTGGAGGGGAGATACAGTGGTACTGGTTATAGTGGTGGTGGAGGGGAGATACAGTGGTACTGGTTATAGTGGTGGTGGAGGGGAGATACAGTGGTACTGGTTATAGTGGTGGTGGAGGGGAGATACAGTGGTACTGGTTATAGTGGTGGTGGAGGGGAGATACAGTGGTACTGGTTATAGTGGTGGTGGAGGGGAGATACAGTGGTACTGGTTATAGTGGTGGTGGAGGGGAAATACAGTGGTACTGGTTATAGTGGTGGTGGAGGGGAGATACAGTGGTACTGGTTATAGTGGTGGTGGAGGGGAGATACAGTGGTGCTGGTTATAGTGGTGGTGGAGGGGAGATACAGTGGTGCTGGTTATAGTGGTGGTGGAGGGGAGATACAGTGGTGCTGGTTATAGTGGTGGTGGAGGGGAGATACAGTGGTACTGGTTATAGTGGTGGTGGAGGGGAGATACAGTGGTACTGGTTATAGTGGTGGTGGAGGGGAGATACAGTGGTACTGGTTATAGTGGTGGTGGAGGGGAGATACAGTGGTACTGGTTATAGTGGTGGTGGAGGGGAGATACAGTGGTACTGGTTATAGTGGTGGTGGAGGGGAGATACAGTGGTACTGGTTATAGTGGTGGTGGAGGGGAGATACAGTGGTACTGGTTATAGTGGTGGTGGAGGGGAGATACAGTGGTACTGGTTATAGTGGTGGTGGAGGGGAGATACAGTGGTACTGGTTATAGTGGTGGTGGAGGGGAGATACAGTGGTACTGGTTATAGTGGTGGTGTACAAAGGAGTACAAAGGAGTACAAAGGAAATCAAGCAACAACAGGTCTAGTGACCCTTCTAGGCTGCTTGTCCTCCAAAACACTGAGGATCAAGTGTCCAAACAGTGGTTTAGAGTGGGTAAGGGAACATTGGAAAGGGAACTACTGCCCTAGAACTAATGTCCGTGGCAGGATTAGGAAGTTAGTAGGGGACAGATGGGTTAGTAACTGAGGGGGGTATACAATAAAGTTATTCATTTACAAACGCAGTCAGTCGCGGGTTTGATGCGAGATATTTGTCTAAGCGGAGTTTAAATGAATCAACGGTGCTGCAGTCTATAACGTCTCGGGGAAGCCCATTCCACAAGTTGACAACTCGATTGAAGAAGAAATTCTTAGATTCGTGCGAGTTAAAAGATTTACCAATAATTTTGCAACCGTTTCCCCGCGTGTAATTAGATTGGTCGATAGTGAAGTACTTACTACAGTTCATATTGTCGATGCCTTTGATGATTTTGAACACTTGAATTAAGTCGCCTCTTAATCTGCGCTGGGTTAAAGGAAATAGATTTAATTCTCTAAGACGCTCTTCGTATGGTTTGTTCTTTAGGCTAGGTATCATTTTGGTAACTCTACGTTGAACTCGTTCTAGCTTGTTTATATCTTTTTGGTAATAAGGGCACCAGGATTGAACGCAGTATTCCAGAAGAGGGCGGACTAAGGAATTGTAAAGGGTTAGGATAACATCTTTGGATTTATGCTCAAATGACCTGCCTATAAAGCCAATTATTTTGTTTGCCTTCTTAACAACTTCTGAACATTGTTGACTCGGTTTTAGGTTACTCGATATTGTTACTCCCAGATCGGTTTCTTTGTTTACATTCTTAAGCTGAGTGCCATTCATCGAATAGTTTGCTTTCTCATTTAGGTATCCGATATGTAGTACTTTACATTTATCCGCATTGAAACTCATTTGCCAAATTTGGGCCCAACATGACAATTTATCTAGATTGTGTTGCATATCGTCAACTTGTTCTTTTGAGAGTACGCTATTTGCAATTTTTGTATCGTCAGCAAATTTCGAGACTGTACAGGTGAGACCCTCATCTATGTCGTTGATGTAAATTAGAAAGAGAATTGGTCCTAGTACCGATCCCTGGGGTACCCCACTACTTACATTGCTCCATTTAGATGCCTTACCGTTTATGACTACTCTTTGCTTTCTGTCGCTGAGCCAATTTTCTATCCATTTCAACACACCGTCTTGTATTCCATGCGCTTTTAGTTTTAGCAGTAATCGTTTGTGGGGAACTTTGTCAAAGGCCTTTTGAAAATCAAGGTATATAATATCTACAGCTTTACTCTCATCGTAGAGGTTGAAGATATCGTGGAAGAAGTCTAAGAGGTTTGTTAAACATGAACGTTTTTTACGAAAGCCGTGTTGAGTATCTTTAAGTAAGTTATTTGCCTCTAAGTGATTTACGAGTCTGTCTCTTATGACCGTTTCTAGCATTTTACATACAATTGAGGTTAAGCTAATTGGACGATAGTTACTGGGTAGGGATTTGCTGCCTTTTTTGAATATCGGTGTTACGTTGGCTAGCTTCCACTGATCAGGCATAGTCCCAGACTGCAAGGATTCATTGAATAGCAATGTCAGTGGTTTGGAGAGCTCATCCTTAGCTTCCTTTAGAACTCTAGGTGAGATTGTATCAGGTCCAGGCGTTTTATTTACCTTGAGTTTATCTAAACAATTCAATACTTCTCTCTCTGTAACGGTGATATTGCTTAGAACATCTGAATTATCAATCTGAATCGGCGATGGTGTAGGGATATCACTGAGGTCTTCGGTTGTAAAAACTGATGCAAAGAAGGTATTGAGGGCATTACTCATTTGTACTTCGTCTTTGGTGTATTCTCCATTTTCATCGACTAACGGTCCAACAGTTGAAGTAACTACTTTTTTCTTTCTGATATAACTATAGAATTCTTTCGGGTTTGTTTTACTTTGATTCGCAACATGTAACTCCAGGGTCTTTTTACTTTGCTTAATTAACTTTTTGGCTTTGCGTCGTAGCTCTACAAATTTCACCCGTTCTTCGTCATTTTGTGAGGATTTTAATCTATCATTAGCAAATTTTTTAGCAAGCAGACAGTCTGAAATATCTTTATTCCACCATTTGGGCTTATCATTTTGGCCTGGACGCCGTATTTTCGATGGTATGCAGTCTTGCACTGCCTTAAGGTAAGTGGTTGTGAAACACTCCCAAGATGTATTTATGTCGTTATTGTTAGTCAGAAAGCTCCAGTCAGTTTCTTTAAGTTTTGATTTAAGTTTATGAAAATTTGCTTTCTTGAAATTAGGGACTTTCTCAATGCTGCTATTTGATTTGTTACTAGTAAACTTTAAAGTGAAAGTTATCGTACGATGGTCGCTGTTACTGAATTCATCACCAACATTCAAATTCTCTATTAATTCTTCTTTTGTTGCGAGTACAAGGTCAAGCACATTATTACCACGGTGTGGTAACCACCACCACCACCATAGTGGTGGTGGAGGGGAGATACAGTGGTACTGGTTATAGTGGTGGTGGAGGGGAGATACAGTGGTACTGGTTATAGTGGTGGTGGAGGGGAGATACAGTGGTACTGGTTATAGTGGTGGTGGAGGGGAGATACAGTGGTACTGGTTATAGTGGTGGTGGAGGGGAGATACAGTGGTACTGGTTATAGTGGTGGTGGAGGGGAGATACAGTGGTACTGGTTATAGTGGTGGTGGAGGGGAGATACAGTGGTACTGGTTATAGTGGTGGTGGAGGGGAGATACAGTGGTACTGGTTATAGTGGTGGTGGAGGGGAGATACAGTGGTACTGGTTATAGTGGTGGTGGAGGGGAGATACAGTGGTACTGGTTATAGTGGTGGTGGAGGGGAGATACAGTGGTACTGGTTATAGTGGTGGTCGAGGGGAGATACAGTGGTACTGGTTATAGTGGTGGTGGAGGGGAGATACAGTGGTACTGGTTATAGTGGTGGTGGAGGGGAGATACAGTGGTACTGGTTATAGTGGTGGTGGAGGGGAGATACAGTGGTACTGGTTATAGTGGTGGTGGAGGGGAGATACAGTGGTACTGGTTATAGTGGTGGTGGAGGGGAGATACAGTGGTACTGGTTATAGTGGTGGTGGAGGGGAGATACAGTGGTACTGGTTATAGTGGTGGTGGAGGGGAGATACAGTGGTACTGGTTATAGTGGTGGTGGAGGGGAGATACAGTGGTACTGGTTATATTGGTGGTGGAGGGGAGATACAGTGGTACTGGTTATAGTGGTGGTGGAGGGGAGATACAGTGGTACTGGTTATAGTGGTGGTGGAGGGGAGATACAGTGGTGCTGGTTATAGTGGTGGTGGAGGGGAGATACAGTGGTACTGGTTATAGTGGTTGTGGAGGGGAGATACAGTGGTACTGGTTATAGTGGTGGTGGAGGGGAGATACAGTGGTGTATTTTGTGAAGAGCAAATAACATGGTGGTGTGTGAATATAGTGTTGCGGGAATATGGTGTTGTTTAACCTTTTCAATCTCCAATACGCGTTTCTGTTCTGTTTTCTAGCTACTATTAGACCATTTTATTCAGATAAGTAACGGCATACGGGTCAAAGGGTTGATTGAGATACATTTACCCTTTTATTACCCACAGATCCTTCCTAAGCTGCATAAAATCGTCTAATGATAGCCAAAATAAACTGCTAAAACGCGTCAGAGCTTCAAGGGGTTAAATATGTTCTATAGTCTGTTTTTCCAGCTGATGGTAAATTGAATCCCTTAGCAGTTAATTTATAGATACTTAATGAGAAAATCTGAAGCTACTATGTCTCTGCACCATATTAAGACCAAGATTTTAGAATTGCCACCAAATTTTACTATACAATCTTCAAAATAACAGAAATGTTGATGGGAACTTTGCAATTTACCGTCAGTTGAATTGAAACCGTATAGTTTCTTACTATAATGGAAAGTGTATTAATGATTACACCACTAATTAAACTTTATTTTTCAGACGGCGCATAGATTGGATAGATTGTGAAGACGAGGATGGAAGGATGGAAGGACGGACGGACGGACGGACGGACTTGATGGACGGATGGACGGACGGACGGATGGATGGATGGGCGGACTTGATGCTGGCCTAACACGTCAACGGACAAAGGTTCGTGTACACTCGGATACCATAGTCTCTCGCCAACGCAGGAGGATTCGTGGACCCCCTATGTTTTCTCTATGCAATTATATCTATCCGGATTGATTTTTGGATAGAACTTGCTTTTGAATAAATAGTATATATAGTTTTGTAGTTGATGTATAGAAACTTATATTCATACATTCGTTTCCAGAGATATGCTTCCATAACTAGAAATAGGTGAAGTCCAGGAATGTGTATGAGTGGGCTAGAGACTATGGCATCCGAGTGTACATATGAAGGTTCGTCAGTATAGTGCTGTTCTTGTTTAACACTATCTGGTGCAATGTCTTTGGGGTTATTATGATATTTTGCTTAATTATTATTGAGGGTTTTAATTGTTTTTGCCATTTTCGAACAATGTGTTTTTAGTTTACCCCCTGAAATTTGAAAAACATCTCTCCAAACCCCCCTTTAAACTAAAAAAGTCCCCCAGACCCCCTTCAAGCTTAATGTGTACATTTTTCGGTAGAAAAAATTTCCGGCCAAAGGCCGGTTCCTCCAAAATTACAGGCTCGCTATCGCTCGCCCAGGAAAAATCGACACCTTATTGGGTTGAAGCATCATATAATCGCCAAACTAATGTGATGAAACGTCTTAAAAACTCCAAGCTAATGGAGTAAAACTGGGAAAATCCAAATTGGCCCGCCCTGCACCTAATAGGGTTAAGGGGGTAGACTTGAGCTAATGTAGTGGTGCTGAAGGAATATCTTGGAGGGCATATTGTTGATGATGAAGTACGGATAGTTATAGTGATGGTAATGAAGAAAAGAGTGGGAGCTAAATTTAATATAGGGAGTGGTGGTGGTGGTTGATATTGTGTATAATAAATTATAGAGAAAATTGTGGTTGAATCTATGGTAGAGAAGTTGATATACAGTGGTGGTGGTGGTGGTGAAGAGAAGTGATGGCGAAAGGGCCCAGAGTTGGTGAAGAAGGGTTGAGTCAGTGGTGGTGGTGAGATAATGGGGAAGAGTGGAGGTGGAGGATGGAGTACTGGTGGTGAGGGTGATGCAGGTGGGGTGTGGGTTGAGGTGGTGGTGACTATTTGTTGCAGGATCTGTGGTAGTAAGAAGGGTTAATTAAAACAATTCTAAGCCTGATAATTGCTGGATGCCCTTCCTAAACTGAATAAAACCAGTCTGATCTATTATTGTAAATTATTTGTTTGGTTTTTGGCTTTGTATGTACTGTATGTGTGTACTCAGGCCCATTCCCCATTTTTCCTTTTTTTGTTTTCCCTTGGGGTGGCTGACTCGAGACAGAGCCCAAACAGGGACAACACAGCACAAAAACAAAACACAGATTCACACACATCTAGGTCACCCAGAAGACCCAGAGACCAGTGATCACCCAGGTCCCTCCGGCACTTCCCCGGCCACCTGGAGAGGTTCCGGTCTCAGCAGGCAGACATGCAGCGAGCCGAAACCGCAAGCCCGCCCACCACACTTCCAAGCGCACCCTTCATATATACCGGCTCCCCGGGCCAGGCGCCTGACGTACTATTATCTAGTCCAACTGGCGCCCGACCCCGTTTCCCTAATGACCACGTGTTCACTCCTCTATTCACATGCATTCTCCATTCATTCCTGTTTATTACACTTCTATTTAATTCATATCTTGAATATATCTTAATGTTTGCATTTTTTTTTTTTTTTTTAAGATTAACTTTAAATCTCAGGGAACATATTTTTTTTGTAATATCTTTAACCTTAAACATTGCGCTAATGTTCACATTTTCCAGATTGTGGTTGAAGACGAGCGAAGTGAAAGTGCTTTGAGACTGGACTGGTGTATGGAGTTCTGGTGGTGGTCATTGGAACAGCCCTTCAAATACTTTTTGGTAAGATTTGATCTATTGTTGTACCTACTTTCCCGGCATTGAAAAATGGACTAGCTGAGCATTTTTTTTTTTTTTTTTTAACGATTCAGTGTAAATTTGAAGAAGTGTCCTAGTAGAGTATTTTATTTGGTACTGAGAAGGGAAAACTAAAAAAGCAAATGTTTATAAGGTCAAGGGACACAGCACAATTGCCATGTAATACCACAATATAGACTAGATAAACAGTCAATATTTTAGTATTTTGTTTTCTTTGGAACTAAAACTGCTAAAAACTGTCAAAGGTTTCAGCAGTAGTAATTGACTATATTCTACGGTAAATTTTAAAATATTTTGAGTGCAGTACAACTAGGTCAGGGCAGGGGACTAGGAATCCTCCTCCCCTTATAAAATTATCCTACTCAACGAGACAAGTAAGGGGTGAGGGAACGCGAAAGTTGTCCCAGACCTTGAGAATAGTAACTTTAAATGCTGTTTCTGTTTGGGCTCTGTCTTGTGTCGGCCACCCTCAGAAATGGAGTATGTGCCTGAGTATATACATAAAACTAAGTCATGACGCCAAGTTCCCCCTCCACCCCACCCCTCGCCAATTGCATGTTATACAAACTATTCTGGCAAGTAGAGTACACTTCAATCCCAGTTTAATGGGACCAATCAATACCATGATAATCTTTGATATCAATGAGGTCAGGTCACTTTCACTATCCACTTTATTCCAGCATGAATATTCTACTGTACAACCATCAGTATACTGGGATACAGTCTTTTAAATTAAGGCTGACCAATACTAGGCTATTTTAGTATACATAAAAGGGTTTCTGGGTAGCTAACGGGTTAATTGATAGATGTTACTCTTTTAATGGACAGGGAATCCTTCTAAGTTGTATAATGTGCAGTGTTAGCAAGATTATCACAAAATTACGGAGATCATGAACTAGAAAAATTTAACGTGCATACTTTTCTTACAGAACTTTCACATTGGCTGGTGGACGACTTGTCCTTGGACCCCCCCAATAATCGCCCGGCCCGGGACCCCCCCATAATCGCCTGGCCCGGGACCCCCCCATAATCGCCTGGCCCGGGACCCCCACTCTTCGCCTTCGCAGGTTGATTTTGTCTATTGAAAGTTTGTCATTGAATATTTAATTAGTTTGTTACAGGTTGATTTTGGGTATTGCAATAAGTTTCGTATCTTTCCAGGTTTTGGGTATTATTGCATGTTAATGTTGTCTGTTGCATATTCATTATGTCTGTTGCATGTTGGTTTGGGTCTTTATAATGTGGCTAGCATTCTAAATTGAATGTAGGTGGTCCAGTCTCTTATAATTGTTGGAAGTGTTTTGCATGGTTTTAATTTACAACATAATTGTATCGGTATATACCAGTTATCTTTAACTGACATTCAGATTCTATTTTAGTTTGAAAGTTGAAAAGTTCATATCTAACTAAAAACCATTACTGCTCGCTTATAATGTACAACCATGCTCAAAAATAGTGCCCTATCTCCATATTTTCAATTTTGGCTATTTCACTAACCTGCTATGATAAATAGTAACTGTTGTTGTTGTTCCCCAGGCTGTCTGACCAAACAGCCCCAAAGTTCCGAGCAAGGCCATGGCCATGGCCATAACCAAGCACCCCCACAGAACCCTCCCAGCTCTACCACTAAGAAAGCCCAGGTGAACGAAGCCACTCCCAGGCGAGGGGCTGAGGAGGGTGCGGAAACGCCCGGGACACCAAAGCCCCACCCAGGGACCTGTGCCCCTTAGCAATTATGAAGAGAAAGTTGAGGGGCAAAGGAAAAATGTGACGCTTTGGTTCCCAATCTGCCAACCTCTAGGTTGGCAGTAGAGGCCAATCCACGGAAGAGACGCCGCCACTTGAGATCTAGAAAATATATAAGCGAAAGGAACAGTCAAAGTAAGCTATGGGTATGTCAGAGAATGCTCAACTCTCACTCTGATAGACCAACCCATCACCAGAACCCAATCCTCTCAGCATCAGCTAGGAAAGGCCCTAGAAAACCACCTTTGGCAGGGGGATAGCTCCCCTATTTCAACCCCTTTCGGGGTTGGGCACCCGCCCAATAGTAACTGTTAATGCATGCAATAAATAGGTTTGTTCAACTTTTGATTATTTTTTGTTCTTATAGTGAGTAGAAATTTAAATGGAGATGCTACTCTTGGGAGTGATTAAATGTTAACGGTAACTATTAAACGTGATGTCTTAACGCTTTGAGGAATATGCCACATTTTCACTGTTCTGGCTATCATTAGACAGTTTTACACAGCTTAGGAAGGATATGTTGGAATTGAAAGGGCAAATACTCTCAATTAGCCCTCTAACTTCCATCTCTAAAGTTTTTTAAACTATTCGTACTCCAATATTTCTTGTATTTCTCTTCTCATAATCTACTCAGATCTCCAGTATGGCTTCCTTAGGGGTCGCTCTACTGGTGATCTTCATATCTTACTAATTCTTGGGTTTCCTCCTTTCGGGTCTTCGGTGTGACTTTTCTATTGCACTAGACATATCGAATGCCTTCGATAAAGTCTGGCACAAATCTCTGTCTAAACTACCCTCCCTCGGTTTCTATTCCTCCATCTGTGCCTTTCTCTCACATTTCCTTTCAGGCCGTTCCAAGGCTGTGGACGACCATCGTTCACTTCCTTATCTTATCAACTCTGGTGTTCCTCAGGGTTATGTCTTATCTCCAATTATCTTTCTAATGTTCATTAATAATCTTCTCAACTATACAGCTAAGTGCTCATGTGACTTAAGCTTATCACAATCTTATCAGCAGAGTCTTGCTTCAGGTATTTTTTTAAATAACTTTAATATCAATGTTAAAAAAAAAAAAAAATAAAAAAAAAATAACCCCGCCAATGGGGAGCCACCTTGTCGTGGTGGCGGGGCTTGAAACGGGGTCGTTGGTGTCACTCTCTTTAGGGCAGGGATTCAATCGGCGTCGTGGACAAAGTGCCCCCCCCGTCGTCATTGGGGTAATCGGAACCTCCCGGTGACGACGTTTTTCGGGTTCCCATTTTTGTTTTAATTTTGCGGAGGATTTCCTCCATATTTTAACTAAATTGTGCCGGCTAGGCTCGAGAGCCTTCCCTCGCTGAGTCTGGAGTACTGGCTCCTCTCCGTTTACAGGGGCCGTGGCGGTCTAGCTCACCGCCCGAGGGGGCTGGTCCCGGGAGCGGCGACGTGGTTGCCCGCGTTGATGCCCCTGGGGTCGCCCATCAGTGGTGACCGGTCTCGGTTCCAGGGGTCCGTTTTCCCTTCCTGGTGGGTTTCCTGGCTTCTGTCCGGCTGCCCTCCATTACGCACAGATTGGGGATGATTGCAATTAACTTTGCCCTCGGTCCCAGTATAGCGGTTTTGCCTAAGCTTGGCCTTTCTGTGCGTTTTGGTGCTATCCCCCCTAGTCTAGGGGGGTAGGGTATGAGGATGAGCCCCCTGGAGACCTGCCCCTGTTTGCGCCACCGGTATAGAGGCTGGGGCTCCATGACTCACGACGGAGGGTTCTCTGTTGGCCCTTCTGGTATGTTCTTTATTTATTGTTTTGTTTCTATTTTTCTTTTTCTTTCTTTTTTTCCCCTCGGTTATGTTTTTTTTTTCTTTCTTTTTTTATTTCCGATAAAATGAAAATAGAATAGTAAAAACAACTAGGGTCATCATGGATCAGCCATGCAAACCTCCTCCCCTGGATCCAGCTTTGGCGCCCCCGGTACTTGACCTTTGCATTCCCCTGGACTCTCCATCTGACCTTCCTTTGCTCTCTGAGTCTACCACCTTGGACACCTCCCCTCCGAGTTGTTCCGAGTCTGATGCTCTCTCACGCTCTGATACTAAATTACCTGCTTCTATGATTAAGGATTCCCATCCTCCATCTGTGGACCCTACAATGGCCCCTGTTCATATCGACTCTCCACAGAGCCCAACTACACCTGCCGCTCATGATTTAAATGTCCCTCCCTCTCCCAAGATAAGAGAGACCCTCCTTGTGTTGAGTCTCCTGTTCAAACCATAGACCTTGGCGTGCCGGGTTCTCTTGACACGCCCTGCTCCTCAGCACTACCCGTTAACCGACTTACAGTTTCCACTGACCACCTGCAGAGTGACACCAGTGTTGGTGACCCTTCACCTCCCATCGACACTGTTTCTCCACCATTTCAGCCGATTGTTAGTTCAGCCACTACTTCCACCTCACTCGTTGCAACTCTGGAGCCTCACATGCCTCATTCCGGCCCCCAACATCGGCGGAAACCTCGGCGTCAGTTTGTCCCCAATGCCACCCTCCGGCACTTCGATTCAATTTTTGGCAATGATGACTGGCCACGTTTCCTCGTCATACGACCGGCTTCCTACATCTCGGGGGGCTAAGTTAGAGAACCTCCTCCTCTCGGCGCATGCAACTTCGGACTTATCGTTCCGTGAGACTGGTAATAATGATTGGATTGTGGAAACCACTACTCGTGCCCAATCTGAGACATACCTATCTCTTACTACCTTGGACGATATCCCTGTTACTGTCACGAAACATAACGACCTCAATTACATCCTCGGTACTGTTGTTCTACCCACAACTTATGACCATGACGGACTTCCTGATAAGTCGACCCTCCTGTCGTCGTTGCGCTTGCGTTATCCAAATGTGCACGACGTTGATTTGTATAGTATCCCAAACAAATCAATTCCTTCTCATCCTCTCCGCATAGCTCGCATTAAGTTTAGTGGACGTTCCCTCCCACGAGACGTCAGGATCGAAGGACAAAGGCGTGAAGTACGACCTTATGTCCCCAAACCGTTACAATGTACAAACTGTATCACCTTTGGTCACTCAGCTGGTAGGTGTAAGAAGGTTCGGGTGTGTGCCTTCTGTAGCTCCGTCAAACATGCTACCCGTTGGAATTGTGGCACTCCAAAGTGTGTTAACCGTGGCCTTGAACACCATGCTCGCTCAAAGCAATGTGTGTTCTACATGTACAATGCTGAGTTAAAGCTTCTCATTAGTCGGTCAGGCATGTCTGTCAGAGAAGCTAAGCAAGAACTGAGAGTAAGAGATGTTAAAGATCCCTCTAGAGATATGACTTACAGTGCTAGACTTTGTGCACCTACAACTGACGTTTCTCCTGGTAATCGACGACGTAAGGACAGTGATGCTGTGTTGGATTCACCCCTTTCTAGTCCAGCCACTGTTCCCCTCTCCAACCGATTTCATGCACTGAATACCCCTCCTCCTGTTCATGAAGCCTCCACCCCAAAAACATCCGCGTCCCCTTCACCAGTAACTGATATTCAATCCTTGCCTCTTGCCCCGGCTCCCTCTACCGATGTTGACGATGTCATGGATTCTACCCCCTCCACCAGTAAACGCCGATCTGATGCTCTACATTCTCCCTCCTCAGATCGTCAATCTCCCTCCGTAAAACGTAAGACCCTCACAGCCCGACCTATGCCTCCCAAACTTCAACGTGTCCCTCCTCGCTCTCGCATCTTCCGCTCTGATATGGGTTCTCCGTCCCAGCCTCCCTCACTCCACACCCCCTCTACGCCTGCGTCCCCCCCGCCTACTCGTCCTCGACCTCGCGCACCTATCAATGTTACCGCCTCGGGCTCCCATGCACCCCACTGCGGCTGTCATGACTGCTTTGTGCGGGAGTATCGCCGGACGCCTACTCGCACTAAATCCACTGTTGCTGCGTTGATACGCTCCTTTCTCCGTGACCGACGTTTACCAACCCCTGATAACACCGCCTCTCATAACTCTTCGTGCTTATGCGCTTTTCACTTAAAGTCACGTTCAGATCTTTCACACTCCAAGATAGCTACTATCCTCCATGACCTGTCCTCTAAGTGGTGATGGGCTGGTCTATCAGAGTGAGAGCTGAGCAATCTCTGCCATACCCATAGCTTACTCTGACTGTTCCTTTAACTTATATATTTTCTAGATCTCAAGTGACGGCGTCTCTTCCATGGATTGACCTCCCAATCTACCTAGATTGGAAGCCAAAGCGTTACATTTTTCCCTTGCCCCTCAACTTTCTCTTCATAATTGCTGAGGGGCACAGGGCCCTGGGTGGGGCTTTGGTTTCCCGGGCGTTTCCGCACCCTCCTCAGCTCCCCGCCATGGAGTGGCTTCGGTCACCCAGGCTTTATTGTGGTCGGCGGGGAGGGTTCTGTGGGGGCACTCGGTTATGGCCATGGAATTGCTCGGTGCCTTGGGGCTGTTCGGCCAGGCAGCTTGGGGAACAACAACAACAACAACAACCTGTCCTCTAATGTGTCCCCCCACCGTCCACGTCGAAACTCCCTGCCTTCTCATGACCCTCCCCCCAGACCCGTTCCTCTTCATCTCCAACAGCCGAACAGTGCTGTTAATTTACGTAACCTGACGTCTCTCACTTAACCTGTTCAATCCCTATATACTACAATGGAATTGTAATGGTCTCTCATCTAGAGTCCATCTAGGTGAGATCCAGCATTTACTCCGTGTCTATAATCCAATGTGTATTTGTTTACAACACATTGGAAATTATGATAAATCCATCACCAACTACCACCTTGCGTGCTGTTCTCTATCCCCTGATGGAGAATATGGCACAGCAATTTATGTCCATCATCGAGTAACTTTTGACTTGTTTCCCATTCGTACAAGTTTCCTACAGCACTCTATCCTTACTCTTCATATCCCCGATGGTGACTCTGTTACCATTTGCAATATCTATAACCAACCTGCTTACAATTATGACCTTTCCTTGCTTTCTCAGTTTTTCTCTACACTACCCTCTCCCATCTTACTGTTGGGTGACTTTAATGCCCATAGCCCTATATGGGACCCTACTTCCTCCAATCCTGATACAGCCGGTTCGCAGATTGAACATTTGCTTCTGAACCGTGACCTTTGCTGCCTTAATGAGGCCGACTCACACACTTACTTTTCTGCTTCCCATCATACTTATTCCTCTGTTGATGTCACCCTGTGCTCCACAGCAATTGTTGATAAGTTCGAGTGGCGGGTCTGTGTTGATACGTTCTCAAGCGATCACTTTCCTGTCATCCTGTCTTACTTGCAATTCCGTCCATGTCCTTCGCTCCCTCGCTATAACTTTCACAAAGCTGACTGGGACGCATATGTCCTCCACACCAGACAAATCCCACCTTTTAATCCCTTAAGGGATCCTGATGAAACGCATTCATTCCTCGTTAATTTTTTTACTAATGCAGCTACTAAGTCTATACCCCAGACGACTTCTTCCCCCCTACGTCGTCGAGTCCCCTGGTGGGACAGCACCTTATCCACTCTTGCTAAAAGTAAACATGAATTAGGCCGCCGCCTCGATAGTCTCAATAAACGTTACAATTCTTTATGTTCACGCTTACCTTTACGTGATGATCTATGCCATTCCATCTCGTTATTGATGGATATATGTGCCATCAAACCTCACTACAATCGACTATCAGCTAAATTCCGTCGAGAAGTGATCCGGAGTAGATCCGAATCCTGGAAAACTTATGTCTCCACCATTTCCCCGTCTACCCCGATATCATGCATTTGGCATAAATTCAGGAATATTAACAGCCTTCACATTGCCCCTCCGCGCCATGCTTTGGTACACGGTGGCCGTACTGTTCACGATCCCCTTGAGATATCGAACCTCTTGGGTCAACATCTTGCCCATGTCAGCAGTAATGAGAGGTTAGACGATAATTTCCGCCGCCATAAACTTGAAATGGAGTCGATCCCCCTCAACTTCTCTTCACCAGACACCTTTGATTATAATGCATGCTTTACTATGGATGAATTTGAACATGCACTCTCCAATTGTCCTAACTCCGCTCCTGGCCAAGATAACATAAGTTTTGCCTTACTAACTAACTTAGCCCCCCTTGCTAAATCCTACCTCTTGCAATTTTATAATCAGGTGTGGATCTGTCATCAATTTCCTACCTCATGGAAACATGCTATTGTCGTCCCAATTGCAAAACCTGGAAAAGACCCGAGCTTGCCCTCGAGTTATAGACCAATATCCCTCACCAGTTGTCTTTGTAAATTAATGGAGAAATTGGTCAATACTAGACTCACTTGGTTTCTCCGTCAAAACACTATTCTCACTCCGACCCAATTTGGCTCTCAGAAAGATCGATCTACTCTGGACTCGCTTACGTTATTAGAATCTCATATCAAGCGTGGCTTTGAAAGTAAGTCCATCACCGTCGCCATTTTCTTTGACATCCAGAAGGCATATGATACCACGTGGCGGCGTCCCATCCTGCAACTACTTCATGATAGTGGTGCCCGTGACCATCTACCTTTTTTTATTTCCAACTTTCTTTCTGATCGAACATTCCAGACTCGAGTGGAGGGAATTCTTTCTAATGTCTTTCCACTCGTCAATGGTGTTCCCCAGGGCAGCGTTCTCAGCAGCAAACTTTTTGCCACGGCCATAAATAAAGTCATTCAACAATTGCTGCCGGAAGTCCATGGCAGCCTGTACGTTGATGATTTTACCATCTATTGCACTGCCCGTACCCTCAGACATGCTCAACGTATACTCAACATCTCCATCCAATGGGTGATCGCCTGGGCATCTTCAGTTGGCTTTCAGTTTTCGGCTGAGAAAACTAAGGCAATAGTCTTCTATCGAGACAAACGCTGGCTCCGTGGCCAGTCAATATCGCTTCGAATGGGACCCTCTCAGATTTCTTTCTATCCCAGTGTTAAATTCTTAGGTGTAATCTTTGACCAACATCTCAACTGGAGAGACCATGTTCAGTATACTAAAGGTAAAGGCCTTCGTGCTCTCAACCTCCTCAGAAAACTATCCCATACCACTTGGGGTGCCAGACGTACCAATATGTTGATGCTCTACAAGGCGGTGGTTCTTTCCATCCTCGACTACGGCTGCCCCATTTATGGGTCTGCCTCTGCTTCCGTTTTGAAGATGTTGGACCCTGTTCATACGCAGGGTATGCGTCTCTGTACTGGAGCTTTCCGTTCCTCCCCAAATACCTCCGTCTTAGCTGAGAATGGCGAGCCCCCGCTCTCCCTCCATCGCGATTTAGTTACTATGCGCCGTGCATTAAAAATTAAACATAGTGACTCTCCCACTAATTCCCTTTTCAGTGATATCTTCATTCCCGATCCGTGTCCATCTTCCCCCTCCTCTCCGATTCGTGCTACAATTCTCCTCAACTCTCTTGACTTTCACATTGCTGTTTCGCCGCCTGTTGTCTCCCCTTCCCCTCCATGGGTTATCTCTCTCCCCAATGTTTGCACTCACCTCTCCTTCCTCTCTAAGAGATATCCTTTTGTCCCTAGCCATCACTGCCAACACTCACTCGAACACATACGTCGTAAAGGCCCCCATTTTGCCATCTTCACTGACGGGTCTAAGACTGACTCTGAGGTGGGCCTCGCTGCTGTGTCCTCTACTAAGCTCCTTCAGTTTTCTCTCCCGCCCCAAGCCTCTATCGTTACTGCTGAACTTTTAGCTATCCAATCTGCTATTGACATTATACGTGACACCCCTCAACAGCCCTTTATAATTTACAGTGACTCTCGTATTGCCCTCGAAGCGCTCCGTGCTTATTCGTCCTCCCACGTAATAGTTTTAGCCATAAAACACGCTCTCCACGAAATGAGCCTACGTGGATTCCAGGTCCAGTTATGTTGGATTCCTGCTCACATCGGTGTCCGTGGCAATGAAGACGCCGATACTGTGGCTAAGAATGCTATTTTGATGATCCCTCGCCAGCCCCACCTTCCGTTAGGTGATTGGCTGTCCTTACTCAAGCCTTCTATTCTTTGCACGTGGCAATCTCATTGGGATGCTCTACCCTGCAATAATAAACTCCGTGCAATCAAACCTTCTGTCCGTCCTTGGCCCTCGTCTTCCAGGTCTCACAGGTGTTACGGCTGGATCGGCAATACATATTCGGGATTCTTGATCGTAGGACAGAAATGGCTTAAGTGACAACGACACGCTCGATTCCAGTCCCAAATACTGTATGCTCCAGACAACAAAAGCACCAACGCCCTACAGAGTTATCGTCTACGGTAACGAGGTACCTTAACTCGGCGAAAGTGTACAACAGGGGTAGGCTATGAGGCTAAACTCCCTCAGACATTTATAGGTTACGTTATTACTAAAGAAATGCAATACTCAAGAAACTACGTTAATATTAAGCCTCTAATAATGTAGAATAGAAGCAGGCTAAAGGTATGACAGTGAAATGCTAAATGACAAATGTACACGCCTACTTGAAAGCGCGTGCACTACATTAACTGTCCCCTACTAACATGCACTAGCATGTAGCATACAAGATGTTCATGATCCAGTAGATACCTAATAATACACATGGGAAGAACATAAATAGTAGTCACTTATTATAAGAATGAATCTATACTTGGAATAACTAAAAGGTTGCAGGCAACAGTACTGCGCCGGTAGCCTACTACCGCATAGGCTACTTCGCTCCTCTCACTCTGTCTCCCCTCCGAGTCCGTATGCGCCCTACGCAACAGAACTCCGGACACAGCAGCAAAACGACAGTGCAGTTAATTGATTCATGAAAGTATTAATAGTGTTGTCTTGTGTGTGAGTAATGTGTATTGTAAAGTGTTACATACATATACTTAAAGAGAGCTGCAATGCATAGTAAAATAAAGATATATCCCACTCATCATCCCCATGTGTTCTAGCTAGCAGGCCAAGTCACAGGAACAACGAGTCCCAGCACCGAAAGCGAGAACCCAGGAAAAGACTGTAGAGAACACAAGGACAGATAAATTACGATACTCTACTATACCGGCACTACGAGCGAGCTGTAGTCTCGGGTGCTACACTCGCTCCTGGCTCGGTATGCAAATCAAGGCTAAGTCCTCGTCCCTCTACAGACAACTCCTGGGCATGGTCGGGCTCTTACACATGGCACCAGTCTAGTCACAAATGGGATGATGAGCGGGGCATATAACTCGTGAACATGTAGAACGTTCACCAACTATCCTCATCAAGAAGATCGCTGTTCACATTAACCCCTTAAATCTAATACATGTAAATATATGCTTGTCCTAAGAGTAATACGAGAGGTGAGTGCTGAAACTCCTTTAGGACCTCAAGGGAAGGTTATGCATTTAAATAGAGAGAAGAATGAAATGAGAGTAATGTCGTCAGAGAGAAAGAGTGCAACCGTGAGAAGTTGGGAGAGAGGGCAAGGGATGTTAGAATCTCAAAGGTTCTAGGCAACCTGGTCATGGAACACGCAGCCAGCCTCCAGGCAATGTGCTGTACGACAACATGGGCCCAGCCCAAGCAGCGTAGGCAGGCAACAATGGACTACCAACCCTGTCGCGCCTAGTTATAAGCGCAAGGCTGCCAACCAGTCCATACGTCTGGCAACCCACCCGGCCGGCAGCGTGGCGCGTTGCTACCCTCTTGCTCTGAAGCCTAACTCACTCTCTCTCTCTGAACTCCCATTGTCTTATCTATCAATTTCTCTATTGATACTACATATTAAATGGAAGGTCTCGACATGGCTTAAAACAAAACCCACCACTGGTTAGCACATGACGAGACCTTTGCAGAGATACAAAGAACATAGTTATAAGTTGTCACACTCAATATACATTGCGGCTGACGGTAGCCAGATCTCGGGCGGTACAGTCGAGTACCAAGGAGTAGAATCAGGTTGCGTTGCAACGCACTGGGTGCGTCACAGCCCCCCCAAGATTTTAGATAATCGACCTTAGAAGCATTATCAAAATCTGACAGGCAACCAACCGACCTGCTACCCTTAGCTGCCACTAATTGCAAAAGGTGCACAACAACTGAAGTGTGAATTATACATAAAACACAATATCGCATGCATCATGCTACAACAATAAAGACTTACAAAACTAAAAAAAAAGAAAGAGTTTTCTCGTTTATTTTATTGTTTTATAATCTTTTTGGACGGCGTTATGATAGCCTAATTTTACTCCTGCTCAACCCACACACCGTGCACGACTATCTTGGATCATCAACCCTTGATAGACAATCTGCTATCACGTTCTCACTCCCGGCAATATGCTGAATGTTGAGATTATACTCTTGGAGCATTAGGGACCACCTGGTCAACCGCATATTCCGATTGTGAAATTGATTTAGGAATTTCAAGGGATGATGGTCCGTATAAATCGTCACTACCGGGCTGTAGGCTGGAACATAAACTTCGAAATGTTTGAGCGACAAAACGATAGCCAGAAGCTCCTTCTCTATAGTCGAGTAATTCCTTTGTGCCGAATTAAACTTGCGAGAAAAGAAGCTCACTGGGTGTTCCAAGCCCTCGGAATCAGTCTGCAGTAACACTGCCCCGGCACCCACACCGCTGGCATCAGTCGCCAGCTGAAAACTCCTGGAGAAGTCTGGGGCCCTCAAAATCGGATGTGTACACAGCAGGTGCTTGACTAGGTCGAAAGCCCTCTGACACTCCGCAGCCCAACAGAACTTCACTGACTTCGACAGTAGATCAGTTAACGGTGCTAAGACAGTAGAGTATCCCCGGATGAAGCGCCTATAATAGCCTATCATACCTAGGAACCGCATGACCTGGCGCTTAGTGGTGGGCCTGGGAAACATATTGATAGCCTGTATCTTGCTCAGGGGGGGGCACACCCGGCCTAACCCGACCACAAAGCCAAGATACTGCACAGTAGCCTTTACAAACTCGCACTTCCTCAGGTTCACCACCAGCCCAGCATCGTGCAACTTCCCAAACAGGGTCTCTAAGTGCCTTAGGTGATTTTCAAAATCGTCATCATACACTATCACGTCATCAAGGTAGACCGTGCAGTTAGGGATTTCGTCACAAATATCGTTCATCAGGTTCTGAAACGTGGCAGGTGCGTTCTTAAGCCCATAAGGCATTACGTTGCATTGGTAGGTCTTGCCATCTACCACAAAACCACAAACTTGCTTAGCTCGGTCCGACAGGGGTACTTGCCAGTAGCCTTTTACAAGATCAATTTTAGTAAGGTACTTTGCATTCCCTATCTTGTCCACGCTGTCGTCAACTCGAGGCAAAGGGTAAGGGTTGGTTGTGGTCAAGCCATTTAGCCTACGAAAATCTATGCAGAACCGCACCTTGCCGTCAGGTTTTGGCTGCAACGTGACGGGTGATGTCCACTTCACATAACCTTCAGTGATCATCCCTCTCTCAACCATGTACTTTAACTCCCGTAAAGCTGGCAACTTTACCGGGGGCACACGGTAGGGCACTGACTTGAAGGGCACATTATCACCGACGTCCACGTCGTGCGTTACCTGAGTAGTGAGACCTGGGTGTTCGGCGAAAACAGAGGGGTATGACCTGAACAGGCCTAGGACAGCAGCACCCTGGTGCTCAGGCAGGTGACTTACAGCTTGCCTAGCCTCTTGTTCAGTATTCCCCGCCCACTGTTCCGCGGAAATGACACAGTCCCAGCTATCCTCCTCAGCAGCATGACTGTCCCCACCTCCTTCTCCACCCTGGCCGCTGCAGGCCAGCACAGGGACAGAGAGGCTCTGAGGGGCGTCTCACATACTCTTTCATGAGGTTAACATGACATAACTGATGTTTTTTCCTACGGTCAGGTGTTGCAACGAGATAATCAAGGTCGGACAGTTTCTTAGCCACCACATACGGCCCAATGAACTTGGCAGAAAGGGGGTGTCCAGGCAAAGGTAAAAGCAACATTACCTCCTGACCCACCGAAAACTCCCGAAGCTTCACCTTGGCGTCATACTGGTGCTTCATGACCGCCTGTGCATTATGGTGGGGAGATTGTAGGCACCAATCGATCAGGGCTAGACCCAGGTGAGGTTATAGGCATGTGATAAAGAGTCGCTGGAACTCCTGTTTCATTTGCTTGGCCTCTCTTACTGATTTTCTTTGTGCCTCATTTACACTGAGAGCAATCCAGCTAGCTCTCATAAACACCTCCTCCTCCTATCCACTTCACTACACTAAACATGCACACCACACTTCATTCCTCCACACCAAAATTAAAAAAACACAAAAATGATTAATTTTAGCCAAGCCTCGGAGTCCCCAGTGGGGGGGACCATAAATGCCCCCTCACCCGACCGACCATCCCCTGACGACCCCACACAATTACCTGGACCTCGGCCTGTTACTCTTTCTATTAATTTCTGCAACATTCGCGGACTTTCCTCTAACTTTCACTCTGTTGAGCACCATCTCTCCTCCTACAAACCTGATCTTCTCTTCCTCACCGAAACCCAGGTGTCTGTAGCAACATCCAGCAACCCCTTCTCTGTATCCTCCTACTTTCTCTATCCTAGTTTCAAAGCCAATGGCGGATGTTGTGCATATGTGCACAACAAACTCACTTGCTCTCGTGTTCCCGATTTCGACTCCTCTGAATTCTCAACTTTATGGCTCAAACTTTCCTGTCATTCTCTTACTAAATATTTCTGTGCTGTCTATCTTTCCCCTAACTCTACCAACTTTCCTAAATTCTTTGACTATCTAAACTCTACAGTGGAACACATTCTATCCATTTCTCCTTTCTCAGAAATCTCCATCTTAGGAGATTTCAACGTTCACCACCGCCAATGGCTCTCCTCTCACACTACTGATCCACCTGGTGAACAAGCCTACGTCTTTTCTATCCTAAATGACCTAGAGCAGTTAGTTCAGCAACCCACCCGTATCCCGGATCGCATCGGAGATCGGCCCAACATTCTTGACCTGTTTCTAACTTCTAACCCTTCTTCTTATACTGTCGATCTTTTCTCTCCTTTGGGCTCCTCCGACCATAAACTTATCTCTGTCACCTGTCCTATCTCTCCAGTACAGCCACCCGATCCTCCTAGCCGGCGGCGCTTGTGGCACTTTGGCGCTGCCGACTGGGAGGCTCTTCGGCAGTACTTCTTTGATTTCCCATGGAATGATTTCTGCTTCCATGGCCGAGGACCCTCGGAGAGTGCTGAACGCATTACCGAGGTAATCCTATCGGGCATGGAAGCATACATTCCATTCTCTTTCTCTCAGACTAATGCTAAAAAATCTTGGTTTACTCACGCCTGTTCTACTGCTGTCCGCAATAAGGAGGAAGCATTCAAACGGTACCGACGCCTTAAAACTCAAGACTCTCATTCTTCATATGTTTCTGCCCGGAATCAAGCCAAATCTGTTCTTCGACTTGCCAAACACTCTTTCATCAATAATAAATGCACTGAACTATCCAACTCTAGCTCTTCCCAAGCTTTCTGGCATCTAGCCAAAAACCTCTCCAACAATTTCTCTTCCTCGTCTTTCCCTCCCCTTTCCCACTCTGATGGCACAACCATCACTTCTTCCTCTGACAAAGCTAAACTCTTCGCTCAAACTTTTGCTAGAAACTCCACCTTGGATGATTCCGGTGCTATTCCTCCCTCTCCGCCCTCCTCTCTCTTACTTATGCCTAATATCCTAATCTCTTCTAAAGATGTACTTTCTACCCTCTCTGGGCTTAACACTAATAAGGCGTACGGTCCGGACGGTGTTCCTCCTGTTGTTCTCAAAAACTGTGCTTCCGTGCTGACTCCCTGCCTAGGCAAACTCTTTCGTCTCTGTCTATCCTCTAACGTCTTCCCTTCATGCTGGAAGTTTGCTCACATTCAACCTGTCCCAAAGAAGGGTGACCGCTCTCAACCCTCCAACTATCGTCCAATTGCTCTTATCTCTTGTCTTTCTAAAGTTTTTGAAACTATTCTTGCTTCCAAATTTCTTAAGCATTTCTCTTCTCATAATCTGCTCTCAGATCGCCAGTATGGCTTCCTTAAGGGTCGCTCTACTGGTGATCTTCTTTCATATCTTACTAACTCTTGGTCATCCTCCTTTCGGGACTTCGGTGAGACTTTTTCTATTGCACTAGACATATCGAAAGCCTTCGATAGAGTCTGGCATAAATCTTTAATTTCTAAACTACCCTCCTTCGGTTTCTATCCCTCCATCTGTGCCTTTGTCTCTAATTTCCTTTCCGGCCGTTCCATAGCTGCGGTTGTGGACGGCCATTGTTCACTTCCTCACCCTATAAACTCCGGTGTTCCTCAGGGCTCTGTCCTATCTCCTATTCTCTTTCTAATTTTTATAAATGATCTCCTTAACTGTACCTTAATTCCCATCCATTCATACGCAGACGACTCAACCTTACACTACTCCATTAGTTTTTCAGAACGCCCCAGCCAGCAATCCCTCAACGACAAACGTAATGAAGCCATAGAACTCTTAAATTCTGATCTAAATACTATTTCCAATTGGGGCAGAGAAAACCTTGTTAACTTTAATGCTTCCAAAACCCAATTTCTCCATCTATCTACCCGTCAGGATCTCCCAGCGGACTATCCCTTATTCTTCAACAATACAAAAATCAACCCTTCATCTTCTCTCAATATTCTTGGTGTCTCTTTTTCTTCTGCTCTCATTTGGAAGGACCATATTACCAGTCTTGCTAAGGCAGCCTCCCAGAAGCTGGGTGTGCTCAACCGCCTTAGGGGGTTCTTTTCCCCTGCACAGCTTCTTGCTCTGTACAGGGGCATAGTGCGCCCTTGTATTGAGTATTGTTCACATGTGTGGGGAGGTTCCTCTCACACCGCTCTCCTAGACAAAGTTGAAAGGAAGGCCTTTCGTATCATTAACTCCCGTCCACTCATCAACTCGCTGCAATCTCTCTCTCTCCGCTGCAATGTTGCATCTCTCTCGCTATTCTATCGCTACTATAATAATCAGTGTTCCTCAGAGCTATCCCAGTGCATACCACCTCCTTTACGTAGGGCACGTGGTACCCGTCTTGCAACTCAATCCCACCCCTACTCTGTGCAACTCTCCAACCCAAGAGTGAAACGTTACTCTCAAACTTTCTTCTACTCAACATCTGAGCTCTGGAACTCTCTCCCAGAATCAGTCTTTCCCTCTTCCTATGACTTAAATTGCTTCAAACTCCGTGTGTCCAGGCATTTTGGCTCGAACGTCCCTTGATTTTGGCCCTGTCACTCTTTCAACTATGGGGGAGGCACTCGCTATAGGCAGTTATGCCTTTTGCCTCCCTCAATCACATAGAAAAAAAAAAAAAAAAAAAAAAAAAAACAAGTTATTACCTGCCGCTGCCATGCAACCTATAAGTCTCTCCCGGCTCTCAAGGACATATTTAAGTACAGACCCCGGCTTCTCTTCGCCCTCCCAGATCTCTTTCACCATACTTAAAGGTCCTCTCACATTATGGCCAAAGACTAGTTGATTTGGACTGAACCCCAGGCTCTCTCCTGGGACTTCACGTGCAGCGAACAGAACATACGGCAGACCCAAATCCCAATCAGTGTCATGTTCTGCACAGTAACAGCGTAGCATACTCTTCAGGGTCGAGTGCCACCGCTCCAAGACTCCCTGACTCTCGGGATGGTAGGCTGACGACACTACAGAACATATACCGTGCAACTGAAGGGTTTGCTTGAACAATTTGGATGTAAAATTGCTCCCCTGGTCTGACTGCACCTCACGTGGAAATCCATAACGGGAACAGAACAATAATAAGTTTTTAACAACTGCCTTTGCCGAGCCGTTTCTCATGGGGTATGCGTCCGGGTATCTCGTAGCCACATCCATGATTGTCAACAGGAATTTATTGCCACTACTAGTAGGCGGGAAAGGGCCAACCAAATCTACTACAACTTTGCTGAACGGAGGCCCGGTGACAGGTATGGGAAACAAAGGTGCCTTCGGGATTGTCTGGTTAGGCTTCCCCGTTGTCTGGCAGGTCGCACACCCAGCCACCCATGCACAGACATCAGCCTTGACCCCAGGCCACCAGAAAAACCTGCCCAATGCCGCCAATGTTTTTGTTACCCCCAAATGACCCGCCACCGGCACATCATGCGCCAGACACAATAAGGACTCTCTATACTTATTTGGAACAACCACCTGGTCTACTACCCTCGCACCGCCCTCCCACTTCGATTTGGGGTCTAGAAATCTGCGGTACAATATCCTGTTGAGCCTAAAGAAATCTCCCGGCTTCGCATCCCCATCTTCCTCCAACTCTATGGCACCATTGCTATAACGAGCTAGGCTAGCGTCTTGCAGCTGCTGCTCACTAATGTCCCCGGGCGTCAATGCATCAAGATGGTTTTGTAATAAGACATTACCCCGGCTAGTAGGCTCTACTGCCTTACTGGCTCTCGCTACAGCTCTTGCCTCACGCGAAGTCTTACCCAACTCTGCCTTGTTACACACCATATCTGGGCCAGAGTCAACTCCCGTGTTTATTATAGGTCCAAGTACCGAATCACCGAGAAGTGCAGCAGAATCAATGTCCCTTTTCCTGCCCTTAGCAACCTTCTCCTGATCCTTCCTCCACTGTCCCCGAGGTTGAGTGCTAGGCTGTGCAGGAGCCGCAGAGCGAGATCGGGTTACCACACAGGCCATCTCATCCTGTTGGCACCTCCCAACCCATTCCCGATTCTCACCATCCACGTCGGCCGCCCTCTCGGCAACGACTAAGGGTGGAGTCCCGGAAGTGGGCACCGCAAAGTCGTTGCCGAGAAGAAGGTCGACGCCCTCAACTGGCAAACACTCAACGATCCCTACATCCAGCTCCCTGCACACCTCTCCCACTCTCAACTCCAACCTCACAAGTGGGTATGACCTCGTAGCATTTATACCCTGCACCACAACAACTCTGGCCGCATTTATCGGTTTCCCTGTGAAGTTCCTCAACAAAGTTTGCGAAGCCCCCGTATCCCTCAGTAAGTCAACCCTCCGTAGTTCACTCCCCCAGCTCACAAACCCGTGTCCCTGATGGCTACAGAAAGTGTCCCGGACAGGTGTCGAGCCTTCCGTACGCTTCTTTACCGCGTGTGCCTCAGCTGCTGACAACCTACCCCGGGCAGTTGCTGCAGCCTTCAGAGACACACCGATACTGTGAACCAATGACACCGGCTTAGCGGGAGTGTTACTAGGGCACTCACGTGAATAATGGCCTAGCTTCTGACATTTGTAACATTTCACATCCCCAATGGGCTTCTTCCCTTGTGCGGGCGAAGAAGGGGCCTGACCTTTAGTAAACGGGAGAGGCTTGTGTTTGTAGGTGTTATTAGGTGCAATGCTTTTAGTGTGGTTATGTGTGTCATAGGATTTGTTATTATCGAAAACTCTGGTGGGTGGGGTATAGCGCCCCTTCTGCCCTGACTCAGCCCTCTGAGCGGCACCGCAACCACGAATCAATGATAATCTGAGGTCTGCCATCTTGGCAGCCTCCTCTACTGTCTTGGGACATTTTTCCTTAATGTTCAGCGTTAGATCGGTTCCAGTACATGTGTAAAACTGTTCCAGATAGAAAAGTTGCTTAATTTCCTCAGCCGACTCTGCGTGCTCGGACCGAAACCAGTTATTACATGCATCTGTTAAGTCCCGTGCGTGCTCCATAAAACTGACGTCACTCTTCTTATTCACGCCACGGAACTTCAATCTATAAGTTTCGGGTTGCAGTTCGTAGGCCCGGAGCACAGCCTCCTTCACCAGTCCATACACGACACTCTCGTCCAGTGACAGTGCATCGTAGGCTTTCAACCCCTTACCCACTAGACGTGATGAAACTAATGCTGCCCATTTAACCTCCGGCCAGTCATACTCACGACACTTCTTTTCGAAACGAGCAAAAAACTCAGTCACTGCTGTCTCATCAAATGCGGGTACTAACTTAATTAAATGCGAAAGTGAGTCTGTAACCCGGTGCCCACCACCGAGATAACGCCCTGTGGTCTCTACTCTAGACTTCTCGACATCCATTTCAGCCTGGTACCTGGTTGCATCCTGATTGGCTTGGATTCTAGCAACCTCTATGCGTTCTATACTAGCCTGTTGTATCTGAGTCTCCTGCATCTTAATCCGTTCTATACTAGCCTGTTGTATCTGAGTCTCCTGCAGCCTAATCCGTTCTATACTAG
This sequence comes from Lithodes maja, assembly GCA_037953745.1. Taxonomy (NCBI): domain Eukaryota; kingdom Metazoa; phylum Arthropoda; class Malacostraca; order Decapoda; family Lithodidae; genus Lithodes; species Lithodes maja. The sequence goes on from JBAKBP010003316.1 coordinate 108,928, forward strand.
CCTGTTGTATCTGAGTCTCCTGCAGCTTAATCCGTTCTATACTAGCCTGTTGACTCTCTTGCAACTTAAGCTTAGCTAGTTCTAGCTGAAATAACATCTCAGGAGACAGGCCTGGGGGGGGAGAGCACAAAATGGGGGATCCACACCGAGACGTGTTTACGGGTAAGCCAGCTTGCCATTGAGAACCCTCCTGCTGCATCGTGCTAAGACTCACTGGCTGAGGGCCCAGCTCAGGGGTAGAGTGGAATGGAGGCTTGGAGGGAACCCCCCCAAGACCCCACTCCACCCACCGCCCCATCGCCATCACCCAACAAACATGCCACCAAATTCTTCTTGGGCCAACTGTCAGGACAGTCCCGCCCCAAAACCGTGGCTAAACAGTGAAGACCGTAACAATCAATAGCCTGCAGGCGCTGTTAGGTCAAAGGTGTCTGCAAAAATGTCCGGGCATCCCTCTCTCCACTTATAACACTCCCCTCCCTAAATATCTGCTGTACTTGCTGGTCACTAGGCTGTACCGTGTTATCCTCCCCCGTAAATGATGAGTCATTAGACATAGTGCTGGTTATACAATTGCTGTTCATAAAAAAAAAAAAGTGCTTATTACTAATTGCAGTCTCGACTCACAAAATGTTAAAGATGCTTGAATGACTCTACTCTAGACACCAAACGAAACAATCTGCAAGTCCACCAATACAATAATGACACAATAAAAATTCCTCCAATATGCAAGAAAATTCTAGCCAGCTCTACTAGGTAGCATAGAATAGTTCTCCAAAAAACATGTGATAGGATACTACTGAATCTTGTGCAAGGTCGCCATTTTGTTACGGCTGGATCGGCAATACATATTCGGGATTCTTGATCGTAGGACAGAAATGGCTTAAGTGACAACGACACGCTCGATTCCAGTCCCAAATACTATATGCTCCAGACAACAAAAGCACCAACGCCCTACAGAGTTATCGTCTACGGTAACGAGGTACCTTAACTCGGCGAAAGTGTACAACAGGGGTAGGCTATGAGGCTAAACTCCCTCAGACATTTATAGGTTACGTTATTACTAAAGAAATGCAATACTCAAGAAACTACGTTACTATTAAGCCTCTAATAATGTAGAATAGAAGCAGGCTAAAGGTATGACAGTGAAATGCTAAATGACAAATGTACACGCCTACTTGAAAGCGCGTGCACTACACTAACTGTCCCCTACTAACATGCACTAGCATGTAGCATACAAGATGTTCATGATCCAGTAGATACCTAATAATACACATGGGAGGAACATAAATAGTAGTCACTTATTATAATAATGAATCTATATTTGGAATAACTAAAAGGTTGCAGGCAACAGTACTGCGCCGGTAGCCTACTACCGCATAGGCTACTTCGCTTCTCTCACTCTGTCTCCCCTCCGAGTCCGTATGCGCCCTACGCAACAGAACTCCGGACACAGCAGCAAAACGACAGTGCAGTTAATTGATTCATGAAGGTATTAATAGTGTTGTCTTGTGTGTGAGTAATGTGTATTGTAAAGTGTTACAAACATATATACTTAAAGAGAGCTGCAATGCATAGTAAAATAAAGATATATCCCACTCATCATCCCCATGTGTTCTAGCTAGCAGGCCAAGTCACAGGAACAACGAGTCCCAGCACCGAAAGCGAGAACCCAGGAGAAGACTGTAGAGAACACAAGGACAGATAAATTACGTTACTCTACTATACCGGCACTACGAGCGAGCTGTAGTCTCGGGTGCTACACTCGCTCCTGGCTCGGTATGCAAATCAAGGCTAAGTCCTCGTCCCTCTACAGACAACTCCTGGGCATGGTCGGGCTCTTACACATGGCACCAGTCTAGTCACAAATGGGATGATGAGCGGGGCATATAACTCGTGAACATGTAGAACGTTCACCAACTATCCTCATCAAGAAGATCGCTGTTCACATTAACCCCTTAAATCTAATACATGTAAATATATGCTTGTCCTAAGAGTAATACGAGAGGTGAGTGCTGAAACTCCTTTAGGACCTCAAGGGAAGATTATGCATTTAAATAGAGAGAAGAATGAAATGAGAGTAATGTCGTCAGAGAGAAAGAGTGCAACCGTGAGAAGTTGGGAGAGAGGGCAAGGGATGTTAGAATCTCAAAGGTTCTAGGCAACCTGGTCATGGAACACGCAGCCAGCCTCCAGGCAATGTGCTGTACGACAACATGGGCCCAGCCCAAGCAGCGTAGACAGGCAACAATGGACTACCAACCCTGTCGCGCCGCGCCTAGCTATAAGCGCAGGGCCGCCAACCAGTCCATACGTCTGGCAACCACCCGGCCGGCAGCGCGGCGCGTTGCTACCCTCTTGCTCTGAAGCCTAACTCACTCTCTCTCTCTGAACTCCCATTGTCTTATCTATCAACTTCTCTATTGATACTACATATTAAATGGAAGGGCTCGACATGGCTCAAAACAAAACCCACCACTGGTTAGCACATGACGAGACCTTTGCAGAGATACAAAGAACATAGTTATAAGTTGTCACACTCAATATACATAGCGGCTGACGGTAGCCAGATCACGGGCGGTACAGTCGAGTACCAAGGAGTACAATCAGGTTGCGTTGCAACGCACTGGGTGCGTCACAATATATATATATATTTCTTGTATTCGCTACATAAATATTTCTAGTTAGCAAGGTAACATACAGTACATAGCAATGGATCATTCTGCTTGTGCTCCAACTTCATCCATTTATGTTCAAGCTTTAATACACATTTATCAAGGATCGAGATTCGATACGAGATAACTTCGAAACTGTAAGTACATGATTTATGATTATGAATATACAATATCCCGAAGATTATTAAGGCCACTGATTTACGTTGGTTCGAATTGAAATATATTGTGTTGCAAGTGAATGTCATATAGCACACCTTCAATGCATTAGATATACTCCCTCATTCTCTTTCAATTTAATATATTCACACCTCCCCTCGTCTCACTAAAGCTTCTCTGTCCTTTCAGTATTGGTCTCCGTCAATCCCTGCTCTCACACAGGCGTCTGTCTGAACTCCTGATACTTAAACACCCCAGTTATAACACCTATTTAATTCACTCAGACATATCCTATTAAAATAATATTTAAGGGGAGTGAACTGTTTTGTCTTCTCTCTGCGTTGTATCCAGGTGGCCCCATTCAGCCTACTGTTTTAAGACGTTTATCCCCATCCTTGAGTTATACCTGACGAGCGATAGCGAGCCACAATATTTTGGATTATGAGTTAGACAGGTGGCTAAAATTTTAAATTTTTCGATAAAATAATGTCTCCGATGAAGACGGTTCTCTTCATAAAATGCTGGATCGCTATCGCTCGCCAGTAAAAAATCGACACCTGGATAGGGATAAATGTCTTAACACAATAGGCTGAATGGGGCCAAATCGATGCAACCAAGATAGATAAAAAAAAAAACAGGTCACCCCCTTAAACCTAAATGTAACCGAATCTAACTTTACCTAACTATTTCAAGGAAACATATCTCAACGAAACGTAACAATTTTAGCCGACCTCTCTTTTCCAAATATAATCAACCTGACATCATGCTGTAGTTAGCAGAACTCTACAATGAACGAACATGATTGTTGGTGGGCTAACGATACAACGGCACACTCGGTATAGGTCTTGTTCAAACCTTTCCTGAGTACATGTTGTGTCTCCATAATTGTCGCTATATATTTTCATTCATTACTCAGACCGTTGTTAACATATTTTTTCTTAGATTCACTATTTCTGTGGGATTGTTATTTCTGGCAAACTTAATTACACCAAACATATTGTGTAGATTTGTTAACACATTCCGGTACTTTGTGAACAGCTCTGTAATCGTTTGTGAAGCGCATATGCATTTGTTTTATATTTTTTAAATTAATGGTACGATTGAATCTTATACATTAGCAATTGGTGAGGTGGTTAAGTTTTTATTTGTATAATAACATTTGATTGGTTAGAATACAAATTAATATTACGGTAATCATAATACTAGAATCATGTTACTTACAGTTATACTGACGGACAATGATTATATGTTATAAATGTATGTTTACATACAGTACAGTGCATAGCAGAATATTACCATCCAAGCAGAAAATCTGTTAGCAGTTTAAAGTGAGGAATAATTAATTTCTAATGTAAAACATATAATAATTGTAAGTATATTAAATATATCTGATACAATAATATTACCAGTAAGTGTGTAATTAAACAAACATAATAAGAACAAACAACACGCTCAGTATTATCACAAAATAATACAACCTGCAAGTTTTAACCCCACGTTTTCAATTAAGTCGCGCTGACCCCGCCAACATTCTTTACTGAAAACTAGATAAGAGATGAGTCTGTCCGGCGCTCGTGGTCGATGTAAACCACCACACAACTCTCTGCTATCGGTACTTTGAGTAACATTGTTAAGGGGGGAGGGGCTTATTTATTTGATTATTAAATGATATTTATAATATTTGTTTAGTTTTATCCATAGACTACCATCAAGCTTTAATATAAACACACTATAACCCCACTTCAAGACAAATGTGTACATATTTTAATAGAAAATCGTCCCGGCCGGAGGACGGTTACTACTATATTCATATTATCACCAACCCACCAATTAACTTTACAAATAAACCTAATTTATGAAATCAATTAAACTAATGACTACATGTGATACTCCACGGATTCGAACCTAGGAAACTCACACCGAAATTGCGCGCACTAGCCATGTCGCCCGCCAGGAAAATAATCGACACCTATATTGTATGAAAGGTCTTAATATTGACAAAGATATGGAGTGAAAGGTCTTAAAATCGTCAAAGTGAAGGGCCTAACGTCTAAAAATCTGAATACCAATGGAGCTAAATATGAGGAAGAAGGGGGACCAGAAAAAAACAACCATCCCCCTTAACCCCTTCTTTACCAACGACGTCTAGCTAATTACCTACTGTATATATAGACGATTTTGTGCAGTTTAAACACGATTTGTAGTAGTAAAAAAGTGCCAAGTGAGATACTTCGAAGCCCATTTCAACTTGAATGAATTTGTCTAATAGTGTCCAGTATAAACTTAAAAGGACGACTCCTTTACTGAAAGGGTTAGAAACACGTTTTGTATAATATACTGTATGGAAAGGTACAGATACGCATGCAGATAGTTGATGTTGGTACAGTCTATGACAGAACTGCTGTCTTGGCCTGAGGCAATGTGTTAGTTCACTCACCTTTTAATAGATGGCACTTTAATCGCTTCTAATAAAACGGGGCGGGGTTAATATAGAGGTTCGAAGGAGGAGGAGTCAAACGTGTGTGTGTGTGTGTTCCAGAACGGCACGCAGAATAAGTTTATTTTAACATAACACACAGGCTATATTATAAAATTAGCCCATGCTGGATCACAAATAAGTAACACACATTAGGTGTTGCGTTATTTATGGAATTTAATACACAGACAATCAAGTTTCTATCCTTCGCACTTTCCATTCCCCCCTCCTCCCCCTCTCCCTTTCACCCCAACTCTCCTTCTTCACCCGCTTCCTCTCCCCTCCCTCCCTCCCTCCCACCTCTCTCTCTCTCTCTCTCTCTCTCTCTCTCTCTCTCTCTCTCTCTCTCTCTCTCTCTCTCTCTCTCTGACATAAAAGATACCTTCTAAAATACGCAGAATAATACTATGCGATTGTTTTGAATTTACATATACATAATCTATTTTGTATTAATTTCACCACACCACCAAACGCCTCCAATGAAATTAATGAAAGCATGTATGTGATCCACCGGGATTCGAACCTGGGTTATCACACACAGATTTTTAGACACCTTAACCATTACACCACCAAGACGGTTAATTAAAGGTTTATGCACACGCCTACGACTTATGAAATAAATAATAAATGTTAGGGATGACAAAAGTAACACATATATATTGATTAGGAATAGGATAACTAGCGAGGCAGCGAACAACACCTGTTACTCGCTGCCTCGCTAGATATCCTATTCCTAATTAAGCTACGATTCCCGAAGAACACGTCTATATTTGTTTATATTGTTACGTCCTGGGATATATAAACACTGGGCTCTTTCTATTGGGCTAGGTATGCGGCAACAAGAAACAACGGAAAACGCTAGATCCAACCCTTATCTATAAACCCAGGTAACAAACCACCCTAAACCGTCAAGAGTCCTGCCTGGACAACGAGGTATCCTATGACTCGGTTACAGGGTGCACGCACTATAGACTGCTGATAGTCAAGCAGGCTATATAAAAGATCACACAATTAAGTTGACTTATAGCTTCAAGGAAAAGATAGATGACGGAATTAAATTGCAGAAACAATTTAATAACAAACTAGAAGAAAGTATATTTAACGTTACGTTAATTAATACAACTAATCACCCCTGCATGAAAGAAGGTGAAAGCAAACAGTCCTCAAAACATCGTACAGGTAGACAAGATGCAGGTTTCTAAACTGCATGCGGCTACTGTAGGATCTGATGCTTAGCAAAGAAAGTAAGTTACGGATTTAGAGAACTCTTAACTCATAAGCAGGAATAAATACTAGTGATAGGCCATACAGTGTATAATGGCATAGGTATAATTAAATAAAGGTAGCAACTCGCAACATAACCACATACAGGTGTGCTTCTCACTCTTAGTCAGGCAAGCCTGCTCGGACAGAGTCTCTAAGCCACACCCTGACTCACAATGCTCACAAAAACGGTAAACTGTGGCACAATAACAAGCATACAGATATAATAAACCACTAGCTGTTACTCTGCCAGGTGGCAGAGGTCTAGCCGGAAGGATATAGGCTTCGGATACCCGGGCTGAGCCACCTGCTCTAGCCTAGGGACGTTCCCAAGTCTGTGCGCCAAATTACTCTGATTGAAAGGGTGCTCTCTTGAGAGACTCAGATCCCAAGTATCTGACTCTCCTGGCGACCCAAAAACAAAAGCAAGACGTGCTAGCGCAGTGCTGAGTGGACTAGGCAAGGGCCCTCACACAACACAACACTAGACACACAGGGACACAGACAAGAAAATGCCCCCAGACTCCCACGGGTATCCTAGTAAAGTCGTGCGGGTCCACCGGACTCGCACCAGCAGACTTTACTTAAAGGATCGCAAAAAGCCTCCCCTCTGGTCTAGCCCCTGCTAACCTGCCACAAGAACACACTAGCAAGCATGAAACCACCAAATATGAGACAACAAAAAAGCTTCCTAGGTCTCATTAACAATTACATCTCTGCATAAGGCCCAAAATCCTATCTAGTTATCTGAAAGCTCGTCGTTAATACAATAATAGATATAAGGTCTATCAAGGGGATGGGATAATTAAATAGATTGGTGAAGTAGTGGAAAGAAGGTATACAAAGTAAGAGAGAAAGTTTCTAAGTGGGGTTGAGAGGGATAGATATCAAGGGGGTCCGAAGGGTACGACAGTGAGGTGAGCTCTGAGTCTTGAATCTGTCTGGACCCCACCCTAGGCATGCGAAATACATCCCATGCTTGGCAACAGTCAACACCGTTGCAGGGTCAAAATCCTCTACCCCTAGCGTGAGTCGAAACTAAGCCTAACTTGCGATCAAATTGGCAACATCAGGCTCGTCCCAAGCTAGACTCTCCGTTGAAGCAACGTCCCCCAGCCGGTCTCTCTCTCCCGCTCGTCTCCTCCCACTCTCACTAGACTTACATCTTATATATTATAATGAAACAATCAACTATCGAGAATAAAATATACTAAGATGCGTTGGTTAAGAATAAGGGCAGCTTCAAGCTGTGAAACAACATAAGAATATCCCAGACATTAGTTACATTGTCGTAGGATATATACTAAGGAAAAGCCGGCCGGCCGGCTGCCGCCAGCCGGTTTCTAAACGGCTGGGCAGCCGACACGCGCGCATGCCCGCACGTGGCTACTATGCAGGAGCGTCACAATATATATATATAAAGTGTAACAATAACACTTAGGATTTACGTTATTTGTGTTGGCTTAAGGAATAAGTTGGATAATACATAATTATACTTGTGACCTCCACAATTTGTAATGTTTGAGGAGACTGCGCTTCAATCTCTCTCCTCTGTCCATCACATTCAAGCACCAACCCACCCACACCAACACTAACACAGGATACAAAACAGACACACACACACTCACACCCAATAACATAAAACGCACATCACACACATGATCACATACAACGTAATGGGCACAAATCACTCACACATGATAACATAAAACGCACACACACACACACATACACACACACAAGCACACACACACACACACACACACTGGTCCAGGCAAACTAGAAAAGGTATTAGCATTATTGAGGAGATGCTGCTGTCTTCAGTGCGTGTCATGGCCATCCTGAGCCTTACGACGTATGCAGACTAATAACACACATAACAAAGCCACTATAACAACTTTGTCTCTCTTGTGACGCATGCCGAGTATGAGCATGCTGTACAGAACGCTCAGTCAGACCCCACTCTCGCTAGGATCGTCAGGGCAGGAACTTTGGCTGTAGTCCGTGTAGAGTTTCCTAACTCAGTTTATGTGAGCCGTTGTACTATAAGTATTATAATTATGTATTTTGTTTTCTTCTAAGTCAACGAGTTCTATTTTATATCATTAGATATAAGTATTGTGTGTGGGACTTATATATAATGAGGAGAAGAGAGAGAGTTATGTAACGACGGCCAGTGAGCGCGCCACGAGGTAGGTAGGCCTCCCTCCCTCCTCCCTCCTCCCTCCTCCCTCCTCAAGCGCGTGGGAAATCCTTTGTCGATCCCAGATTGAGAGAGAATATGACGTAATGATTGTCAGTGGGCGGTCCTTAGTAGTTTGCGATATGCCGCTAGAGGGCCGAGTATAAAAAGGAGAGGTCCTCGCCACAATTCTTTAGAACTCATCAGGCAGAGCGACTTCTCATATCCCTTGCAACTATCCATATTCTTCCGACTGATGTGAACTTTCTCTACTCTCTGAACAGCCTATCTTCTTCTCTTCTCGTCCCTTTTTAACCCATGATCCCTTTGGTGCAGATTTAGTCAGCCAAAGTATTATCGCTTGAGTTCTCACGAGATATATGCCTGTTAGATAGCCTATTTTGGAAGGGATAACTAGAATAGGATTGATTGATGTTTGTTGCACTCGTATATGCATTTCCCTGTGTACGATTATCCATGTTCCTGTTTTCTGCTGGTTTAGGTAATGCTAGACTGGGATAAGGTTTCGGGAGTTGTGATTTCCTATGAGTACTAGGTTTTGGTTGAACCGGTACAATTGCAACGGAGACGTGGGAAGCCTAGGTGGTCTTTCTGACTGTGTACCTTGAGAGTTTAGCACTGTGTTGCGAGTGAGGGCTTTTGCCTCTGCCACCCAACACTGTGCTATCTCGTTTGCTTGACTTTGAGAGGATCGCCAGGAGAGAACCAGATACTAGTGATCTGGATCTCTCAAGAGAGCATCCCGTCAATTAACGTAATTTGGCCGCACAGTCTTAAGGACCTCGCTAGGCTACGAGCCGCTTGCTCAGCCATTGTTTCCTAACCTTAGATATCCCAGCTAGACTTTGCTCGACCAGCAGATACAGCATAGTATTGAAGCTTCTCCTTATGTATGTTTTTGTTTATGCACTATTGATTTCATGTGTGGCACGCTTAGCTACTTTAGAGATTAGTGGCCCACGAGCACAATCCTAGTAGGCTATTGTCAGTGCATTGTCGGAGTACTTCTTCTTAATGTTTGCCATTTACTATTGTCTATTCTTATAATTCTTCTTATGTCAATTTAAAGCCTTTAATATTAGTTAATTGCCAGTGTGTTACTTATTGAATTGCTGTTCAAAATCCGATACTTACTTCTTACGAGTATTCGAGAAGCATCTAACTTTATCAGAAGATTCCTTGCTTGATGCTCGAGGACTATTGTTTAACGTAACGTAATAGTGCCGATCCGAAGTAGAGGGTGGAGGACTTCTTAAGTTCTTAGTCAAGGGTGGATTACTTCGGCTTCGGCCAACACTATTCTTTAGTGTTGTAGTACTTTCTTCTTTGTTTGATTGTTGACCAGACTAGATAACTCCCGTCTTGTTATTAGTCTGTTGTGTGAAACGCTAGTACCGAGTTCTTGTATACCCCGTTATAGCAGATAGAACTCTGGAGGGTAGTGGCGTTTTTTGTTCGGCTGGCAGTACTCTGGGGTTGGGATCGTGTGTTTCCGTTGTGGCAGCGAGCCATACTCGAGTCCTGTGTAAGAGCCCTAGTGTACCCGAGTGCCCGGTCGTAACAAATGGCGACCTTGCTTAGGATTTTGTGAACAGTATAATTTTTTGCAGAGTTGTACAACATTTGTTTGTTCGTACTTTAGCGTACATATTGAAGAATATTTTTTTTTTTTTGTAAGGCAATTAGGAGAGCATTTAAGAGACTCCAGTTAATTTAGTAATTAGTGCTTACATAAGGGAGTTTAACACTTTTGTCTCGAGAATTTTTTGTGAACTTCAGTATGTCGTGCCCTAGTACTGACGAGGAGCGAGAGATGCCATTTGAAGAGGTGCCGTTAGTAATCAGTGAGGAGGATGCTAGAGTTTTTGTGAGTAAGCGGTACCACGTGACGGAGGAGAGGCTGACTGGGGTGAATGTTTATGGCTTGCACCTGATAGCCAAGGTTTTGGGCAGATCCAATGTAGTAGGGATGTCCAAGGGGGAGCTGATTTCCTGGGTGTTGCGTGGGCGACATGGGGTTTCGGAGGAGAGGGCGTTTGGGGGGGTTCCTCCCCAGATCCCCTCTCACTCGACTCCCACAGTGCCGTCCACTCAGTTGCCGGAGGTTAGCACTCTCCCACAGAGGGATGAGAATTGGAAGATTGGAGTGCCCTCGGGCGGTGCGTATGGTGGTTCCCCAGTTCTTGCCCCCCCTCCTTCAGTAGTGGCAGCTCCCTCTTCCTGCCTGTCTCCAGATATGATATTTAGACTTGAGCTTGCTAAAATTGAGGCTGAGGCTGAGACCAGGAGGCAGGAGAATGAGGCTAGGAAGCAGGAGAATGAGACTAGGAGGCATGAGATTGAGGCTGAGACTAGGAGGCATGAGGCTGAGCTTAGGTACGACTCAGAGAAATATTGTGCTCAAATAGATTTAGATAAGACTCGTGCAGAGTCGACAGGGACTCGGATGGGCCGTGAGGGCCAAGTAAGAGAACAGTCCTTGTCCCACTTAGTCAAATTGGTGCCGGCATTTAGTGAAACTGAAGTCACAGAATTTTTTAATCGTTTTGAGAAGAAGTGTAGGGAGCATAATTGGCCTGAAGAGAAGTGGGCAGCTCTGGTCTCCTCAAGACTTACGGGTAAGGGTCTGAAGGCTTATGATGCACTGCCTTTAGAGTCTTGCATTGACTACCCAGAATTGAAGAGAGCTGTCCTACGGGCATACGAGTTGCAACCAGAAACATATCGATTGAAGTTTCGGGGTGTTACAAAGACTAGGGAGGCGACCTTTCTTGAACATGCCCGGGACTTAAAAGATGCACTTACAAACTGGACACGTTCTGAGAAAGCTGAGACGGCCGAACAGTTGACTGAGCTGTTTCTGCTCGAGCAGTTTTATAAGTGTACAGGTGCAGAAATGACTTTAACTATTAAAGAAAAGAATCCAAAAACTCTACAGGAGGCAGCTGAGATGGCTGACCTCCGGCTATCATTAATTCGTGGGTGCGGGTCTGCCCAGCGTAGTGAGGCAGGTAACAAGGGGCGTGACGCCCCACCCCCCAGAGTTAGTAATATATCTTATGCAAACAAGTACAAGAGTTACGATACCAAGACTGACCACAAGACTAGCACCGTCCCATTTAAGAAGGGGCCGGGCCCTTCCCAGTACCAAGGGAAGCCCAAAGGGGAGTTAGAGTGTTATCAATGTCATAAAAAGGGGCACTTTGCAAGAGTCTGTCCTAGCAAACCACCTACAGCAGCTGTGTCTTTGGCCTGCAACATTGGTGTGTCTCTGAAGTCTTCTGAGTTTGCCCGGGGCAGTTCGTCAGAGGCTGAGGCACAGCCAGTGCAGAAGCACCTGGGAGGCTCGAACCCTGCTCAGGATGTTTTTTGCGACCATAGAGGACGGGGTTGCGTGATGTGGGCGGGGCGCAAGCATGGAGTAGAGGTCTTGCGTGATACAGGTGCTTCCCAGACTTTGATGAAAAACTTGACTGGCTACCCTATAAATACGGCTCGGGTGGTAGTGGTGCAGGGTATTAATGCAACTCGGTCATACCCGCTGGTGCGGTTGGAGTTGGAGGTGGATGGTGTGGCACGTGAATTGGATGTTGGGATTGTGGAGAAACTGCCAGTGGAGGGCGTCGACCTTCTTCTCGGCAACGACTTTGCAATGCCCGCTTCTGAGGTTCTACCCTTAGTCGTTGCCGAGAGGCCGGCCGACGTGAGTAGGGAAGAGCGAGAGTGGGTCGAGCGGTGCCAGGCACAACCCATGGCGTGTGCTGTCACCCGAGCTCGGGCAGCTAAAGTGTCACAGCCTAGTCCTCCGTCTTCAGACCAGCAGAGGAACGATCAACAGGAGGAGGCTAAAGCTGGAGTTGGTTTTAAGAGTTTTGACTCGGCGGCTCTCCTGGGTGATTCAGTATTAGCACCATTACTTAGTTCTGGAGTAGCCCCTGGGCCTGTCATCGAGAGTGACGAGGCTGGGCATGACGAGTCTCCACGACAGCAACGTTATGAACATCGAGAGAGACAGAGGGAGCAGCCCAGTATCGGGGAGGGTCATGCATTGCTCCGGGAGCAGTTAGATCGCTTGGCACCCTCAGATATACGTCGGTTGCAGCTGGAGGGTAGTGGCGTTTTTTGTTCGGCTGGCAGTACTCTGGGGTTGGGATCGTGTGTTTCCGTTGTGGCAGCGAGCCATACTCGAGTCCTGTGTAAGAGCCCTAGTGTACCCGAGTGCCCGGTCGACGGACCCTGAGCTCCAAACGTGTGCTAATGGAGCTGTGGAGCTCGACGAGGACGGTGATGCACAGCCGGGAGATTTTTTTTATTTAGATGGCATCCTCTATCGGCGTTTTCAAGACCCTAACCGTAGCTGGAAAAAGGGGTCCGGAGTAGTGGACCAGTTGGTGGTGCCGCGGGAGTGCAGGGATAGCCTACTGAGTTTGGCGCATGACACACCGCTGGCAGGACATTTGGGGGTAAGAAAAACGGTGGCGGCTTTGGGGAAGTTGTTTTGGTGGCCGGGGATGAAGTCTCATGTGCAGTCATGGATAAACTCATGTGATATTTGTCAACGGGTCGGGAAACCAAACCAAGTTATTCCTAAAGCTCCGTTGCACCCTATTCCTGTAATTGGGCCACCTTTTAGTAAGATTGTTGTTGACATGGTTGGTCCACTCCCTCCCACAAAGGCTGGTAATAAATTTGTGTTAACCATCATGGATGTTGCCACTAGATACCCCGATGCATACCCCATGAAAAACGGCATGGCTAAGACGGTAGTCAGTAACTTGTTGTGGTACTTTTCAAGGTACGGGTACCCGGAGGAGATTCAGTCTGACCAGGGGTCCAATTTCACCTCCAATCTCTTTAAGCAAACAATGCAACAGCATGGGATACGGGCGGTGGTATCGTCAGCGTATCACCCTGAGAGCCAAGGGGTGCTTGAGCGGTGGCATGCCACCCTTAAAAGCATGCTCAGGTGTTATTGTACTGACAACGGAAGAGATTGGGATCTTGGATTGCCGTATGTACTGTTTGCTGCTCGGGAAGTGCCTGGTGAGAGCCTGGGATTTAGTCCAAACGAGCTGATTTTTGGACACCGCGTCAGGGGCCCCCTTAATATGCTGCGGGAAATTTGGGAAGGAACTGTGCAGCCTTGTTCCTTGTTAAAGTATGTGTTTGAAAGCCGTGAGCGCATGCTTAAGAGTCTGGAGATGGCAGGTCGGAATTTAACAGGATCACAAGCTTTAATGAAGGACAGGTATGATCGCAAAGTGAAGCTCCGGAAGTTCATTGTAGGACAAGAGGTATTAATTTTGTTGCCTTTGGTTGGTAACCCCTTGTCTGCGAAGTATACTGGACCCTATAAAATTGTGGAGAAAATTTCGGACCTAGATTACCTTGTTGCCACTCCAGACCGGAGGAAAAAGAACCAGTTATGTCACGTGAACCTGATAAAAGAGTATGTGAGGCGCCCCTCTGGGCCTCTCACTGTCCCTGTGTTGGCTTGTTGCGGCCGTGGTGGAGAAGGAGAGGGGGACAGTCAAGCTTCAGAGGAGGATAGCTGGGATCACCATGTTTCAGCGGATCAGTGGGCGGGGAACTCGAGCCTAAGGGCTGACGAGGCTATAGCTCATTTGCCTGAGCCGCAGTTTGAAGCTATCCGTCAGTTGCTCGGTTCATACCCCACTGTATTTGCTGAACACCCAGGCCTCACTACTCAGGCTATGCATGATGTTGACGTGGGGGACCATCTACCCTTTAAGTCAATCCCGTACCGTGTGCCCCCCATAAAACTACCCGCTCTGAGGGATGAGTTGGAGTATATGCTCGGTAGAGGGTTGATAGAGAAAGGCACCGTTAAGTGGACTTCCCCCGTAACACTGCAGCCTAAGCCAGATGGCAAGGTACGCTTCTGTATTGATTTCCGTAGGCTAAACGGTTTGACTCCAACTAACCCCTATCCTCTTCCTCGGGTTGATGATAGTGTTGATAAAATTGGTAATGCTCGGTTTTTGTCTAAAGTAGATTTAGTAAAAGGTAAGGCAAGTACCTTTGTCCGAGCGTGCTAAAGAGGTATGTGGTTTTGTGGTGGACGGGAGTACTTACCGGTGTAATGTTATGCCCTACGGACTTAAGAATGCACCAGCAACGTTTCAGAACCTGATGAATGAAATTGTCAAGGACATTCCAAATTGCACCGTATACTTGGACGATGTAATCATTTATGATGACGACTTTGAGAGCATTGTGAGCACCTGGAGACCTTGTTCCGAAAACTTAGTGAAGCAGGTCTGGTAGTAAATTTGGCAAAGTGTGACTTCGTAAAAGCCACTGTGCAGTACCTTGGGTTTGTAGTGGGAAGGGGACAGGTGTGCCCTCCTCAGAACAAGGTACAGGCTATCAATAAATTTCCGCACCCAACCACCAAGAAGCAGATTATGAGATTCTTGGGTATGATAGGCTACTACAGACGCTTTATAAAAGGTTACTCCACGGTGTTGGCACCTCTCACAGATTTGTTATCTAAAGACAAAAAGTTTTTGTGGGCGCCTGAGTGTGAAAAGGCTTTTAATTTGGTGAAGCATTTGCTGTGTACTCACCCGATACTCAGGGCCCCAGACTTTAACAGGCCTTTTCAGCTGGCAACAGATGCTAGTGGTGTAGGGGCTGGTGCCGTCTTGCTACAGACAGACAATGAAGGTGTGGAACACCCAGTAAGTTTCTTTTCTAAGAAGTTCAATGCTGCACAAAAGAACTATTCTACAATAGAAAAGGAATTACTGGCGATTGTGCTGTCGCTCAGGCACTTCGAGGTGTATGTTCCAGCCTATGGCCCAGTCGTGGTTATCTACACTGATCATCACCCTTTGAGATTCCTAAATCAATTTCACAATCGCAATATGAGACTGACCAGGTGGTCTTTGATGTTGCAGGAGTATAACCTGGACATCCGTCATATTGCGGGATGTGACAATGTGATCGCGGATTGTTTATCGAGGGTAGATGATCAGTCGTAGGCTATCACAGGTGTATGATCCCGGAGAGATTGACACACGGGTAGCCTCCTGCTTTAGTTTGAGTAGTATTTTGCGCTTGGTGCTTGTTGGCTCGCGGTTGTAGCCCAGCGTATTGGGTCGTAAAGCAGGAGTTGAGCGTTTGGTATAGAAGAAAAAATAGGCTGCCCTTATAGTGCAGCCGGAAAAAAACATATTAAAATATAAAAATCATAAAAAAACTCTTTCTTTTGTTATAGATAATTGTATAAGTTTGTCATAGCCTATAGAGTTTGAGTAGTCCATGAACTATCAAACGGCTGAGCTGCTGTAAGCTCGCTCTGGGAGCATGATATTATGTCTTTTACTATTGTTGGGAGGAGTTATGAAATGTGAATTTTTTTTTTATAAGATGTGTTTTAGTGTTAAACTCAGCGTTGTTTTAGTGCCATGCGGTCGCTGGGTGTGAGGGGTTTGATGAGGTTCTGCGTGTCAGATTTTAGCTCAGGGTTGAGCAAGTAAAATCTTGGGGGAGGTGTGACGCATGCCGAGTATGAGCATGCTGTACAGAACGCTCAGTCAGACCCCACTCTCGCTAGGATCGTCAGGGCAGGAACTTTGGCTGTAGTCCGTGTAGAGTTTCCTAACTCAGTTTATGTGAGCCGTTGTACTATAAGTATTATAATTATGTATTTTGTTTTCTTCTAAGTCAACGAGTTCTATTTTATATCATTAGATATAAGTATTGTGTGTGGGACTTATATATAATGAGGAGAAGAGAGAGAGTTATGTAACGACGGCCAGTGAGCGCGCCACGAGGTAGGTAGGCCCCTCCCTCCCTCCTCCTCCTCCCTCCTCCCTCCTCAAGCGCGTGGGAAATCCTTTGTCGATCCCAGATTGAGAGAGAATATGACGTAATGATTGTCAGTGGGCGGTCCTTAGTAGTTTGCGATATGCCGCTAGAGGGCCGAGTATAAAAAGGAGAGGTCCTCGCCACAATTCTTTAGAACTCATCAGGCAGAGCGACTTCTCATATCCCTTGCAACTATCCATATTCTTCCGACTGATGTGAACTTTCTCTACTCTCTGAACAGCCTATCTTCTTCTCTTCTCGTCCCTTTTTAACCCATGATCCCTTTGGTGCAGATTTAGTCAGCCAAAGTATTATCGCTTGAGTTCTCACGAGATATATGCCTGTTAGATAGCCTATTTTGGAAGGGGTAACTAGAATAGGATTGATTGATGTTTGTTGCACTCGTATATGCATTTCCCTGTGTACGATTATCCATGTTCCTGTTTTCTGCTGGTTTAGGTAATGCTAGACTGGGATAGGGTTTCGGGAGTTGTGATTTCCTATGAGTACTAGGTTTTGGTTGAACCGGTACAATTGCAACGGAGACGTGGGAAGCCTAGGTGGTCTTTCTGACTGTGTACCTTGAGAGTTTAGCACTGTGTTGCGAGTGAGGGCTTTTGCCTCTGCCACCCAACACTGTGCTATCTCGTTTGCTTGACTTTGAGAGGATCGCCAGGAGAGAACCAGATACTAGTGATCTGGATCTCTCAAGAGAGCATCCCGTCAATTAACGTAATTTGGCCGCACAGTCTTAAGGACCTCGCTAGGCTACGAGCCGCTGGCTCAGCCATTGTTTCCTAACCTTAGATATCCCAGCTAGACTTTGCTCGACCAGCAGATACAGCATAGTATTGAAGCTTCTCCTTATGTATGTTATTGTTTATGCACTATTGATTTCATGTGTGGCACGCTTAGCTACTGTAGGGATTAGTGGCCCACGAGCACAATCCTAGTAGGCTATTGTCAGTGCATTGTCGGAGTACTTCTTCTTAATGTTTGCCATTTACTATTGTCTATTCTTATAATTCTTCTTATGTCAACTTAAAGCCTTTAATTGCCAGTGTGTTACTTATTGAATTGCTGTTCAAAATCCGATACTTACTTCTTACGAGTATTCGAGAAGCATCTAACTTTATCAGAAGATTCCTTGCTTGATGCTCGAGGACTATTGTTTAACGTAACGTAATAGTGCCGATCCGAAGTAGAGGGTGGAGGACTTCTTAAGTTCTTAGTCAAGGGTGGATTACTTCGGCTTCGGCCAACACTATTCTTTAGTGTTGTAGTACTTTCTTCTTTGTTTGATTGTTGACCAGACTAGATAACTCCCGTCTTGTTATTAGTCTGTTGTGTGAAACGCTAGTACCGAGTTCTTGTATACCCCGTTATAGCAGATAGAACTCTGGAGGGTAGTGGCGTTTTTTGTTCGGCTGGCAGTATTCTGGGGTTGGGATCGTGTGTTTCCGTTGTGGCAGCGAGCCATACTCGAGTCCTGTGTAAGAGCCCTAGTCTACCCAAGTGCCCGGTCGTAACACAGTGTATGCATTACTACAATACAATGTAAATATAGAACGGAACCAAGTTGTAAAATATAAATATTTGATGGCTATCTGCAACCATTGTTTAAAATACATTACTGTGAGCTTGGATCCTTCTTACTGTACAGTAAGTGCTTTAATGGGTGTATTTATCTTTTTATTATATTTTTAGTTTCCTCCCTTCACCTCCATTAAGCTCAATGAAACGCCCCTCAAGCCCCTCCTTCAAGATAAATGTATACATTTTTCGATGGAAAAATTTTCAGGCCAGAGGCCGGTTCCTCTTAAATTACAGGCTCGATATAGCTCGCCAGGAAAATAGCGACACGTAAATGACACGAAGTCTTAATATTGACAAACACATTTGGTGAAAGGTCTTAAGATCGCCAAAGTAATGGTGCGAACGTCTTAAAATATCAAACCTAATGAAGCTAAACATGAAGGAGAAAGTGGTCTACAAAAACGACATATCTCCCCTCTTTGAGTGTACTACATGAATAAAGCCAGCGTCACACGAGCCCAGGTATCCGATACTATACTCTGTTTCATTTCAACTGACGGTAAATTGCATCCCTTAGAAGCTAATTTCTCGATAGCCCTACTTAATGGAGCAATATGAAACTACTATGTCTCTGCATCATATTAACACCGCGTTTGTATAATCAGCAACATATTTCACAACAAGATCTTCAAAATAACTGAGAAATCTTTATGGGAATTTTGCAAATTACTGCCAGTTATAAAGAAACAGGGTATCGGCTAGGAGGCAATTTATCACATATATATATACTGATAACAAGGTTGTTCTTTGACCAATGTTACTTCGATTTTGACATTAATTTAAAGTTTGTAGCTGAAAGTCAAGACCAAACTCGCTCTGAAGCACAAATGAATGACTCAAATACTCGATTCATATAATCACCAACCCACCAATTATCTTACAAATAAACCTAATTAATGAAATCAATGAAACTAATGAATACATGTGGTACTCCAAGGATTCGAACCTAGGATACTCACACCGAAATTCTGCGCACTAACCATTACGCTATCAAGACAGACTATCATAATATTACGGATACCAAATTATGATGCAGATTATCGGATACAGGTTCCCAATTGACGCCAAGTAAAGCAGGACTTCCTTATAGCTCAGTTCTTTACCTTTACCTTCACACTTGTAACTCAACCTTCACCTTGTAGTCCTTTGGCCAGAGTGATAAATACTGCCATTAGAGTGTAAGTACGGTATATACTGTACTAAGTTATATTGAATTACACTCGCATAGTACTGAAATACTCACATTACTGAAGTACACTCATACACTACTGACATGCACTTACACACACACACACAAAAATAGAAGGTCCCACCCCTTTCCCATTCTTAACCCTTAACTGGCGGCGCGCGACATATGTCGAGTGAAATAAATTTGGACTATATGGCGGTGCACGACATCTGTCGACCGCCATTTTCAGCACGTAATGTTGCTGAGAGAGAGAGAGCGGAGCGGTGGGACGAGCGTAGTCCCCTTATGACCGCTCCGCACGACCACCGTGGACCTACTGAACTGTATCCCACCTTCTTCCCCCCTCTCTCACTCGCTACACAGGGAATTATGTAAGGAAATTACCTAATTATAGGGTTTTTGCACTCGTGTTGCACAATCGTTGCAAGAGAACCAGTGGTCGTACAAGGATGGTTCGGGTGTCATTGGAAAGCTCTGTTTACGACCTTTCAGGGATAGATACTTGTTTTACGCTCTGGGTCTTATTTAGGCATGGAAATAATCACGTAAACAACCCTATTTAGGGTTAAAAAAAAAACTCTGTGCGGTACGGTCAAATAGACCGCCTAGGCCGCCAATAAGGTGTTAAGTAAGCCATTTTAGATATACAGAAGAGTGACCATTACTTGCATTACTCATGTCCACAAACATTTCAGTAATGTAAGCATGTTTCCTTTTTTTTTTTTTTTTTTTTTTTTTTTTTTTTTTATTAAGGTGACCGTTACAAAGTGGTGTACAATCTATCTTATTCTAGTTACCTTGTAGTTTATCTTATTGTACCAGTACCTCCCTATAATCAACCTAGTTGTTCCCCAATTCGTCTCTCTGCCAGACCATTTCAAAGTCCAAGTCTCTCACTCTTGTCCTCTGTAGCGGGGAGGACCTTGTACCCCTGAGACATAAGAGTGCAGACCTGAGAAGAGAGAAAGAGAGCCGGCATCTCATCCAAGTTATGACTTGGCTTCTATGCTGGGGCTTTTTCTCCGATATTTGTTCAGCTAATCTGGCATAGAAGACACTTGCAGAAGGTCCCATACCTCCCGACGAAGAGAAGACCAGAGGAGTAAAGCTTCCTTGATCCCTGTTCAAAATTCTTTCTTCAGAAGCGCGTTTTTTCTCACTTTCGTTTCTCAAGTATGCCGCCTTGTGTCCTCGCTCACGATATGTTTGTGCTCTTGGGTTGAAGATTCTGATGTCGAAAAAAGCCCGTTGTCCCCTCGTCCAAAAACCTCGAGCACTTACGTCCACTTTTGCTTCATTTGAAGTATTTGCAGTATTGTGGGCCAAGCGTTGTCCGTCCATAGGCAGAAGTTCCGGTTCGATTCTGACATCATGGTACACCTCGTCCAGCATTTGTGCAGTGATGTCTCATACTTCATCATGCCGGATACAGATGAATCCTCCTTTCTTACAGGTCATACAGTGGTCTGGGTTGTTTATTTCACCGCATGCACATTTCAGCGGCGGGTTCGAAACTGGCCACCCATACCTCAAGGCTACGGCATCATTGAATTCTTGTTTATTTAAGCTGAAGCCTTTCTCCTTTATTGGTAATGATGTGAGCCAATTTGAAGCCCCCGTGTCTTGTGCCATCTTAACTCTCATTTTCAGTTCTTCCCTACATCTGGTCTTAATTTGTTCTAGGCTATGTTTCTGTCTCTCTTCTCTGCTCTTTGTAATTTCCTGTCTTGCATTTCGTTGTTCCTCTTCGTCCACCTCATCATTTTAATTTTGCTCCCTTATTTTTTCTGTCTGAGACGTAGTAAGTTTAAGGGAATTTTGGTACTCATGAGGTGCCGCCTCCGCTGGGTTTATGATCCCCATACCTCCGAACCTTGGCGGAAGAGTTAATAGATCTGTTAGCTCTTGCGTGATGCCTTCCATCTCTGTTAAAGCCGGTATGAATGCTCCTTTGATTGCTTCTTCCAGCGGTTGGAGCATCTGTCTAATGTCAGGCACTGTTCTCATAAGAAAGGTCCATCTGTGCTTAACACCATATGTGAAGGCAGTATATGCAGCATGTGGTTCAGATTTCGCAATGTCTGCCAGGGTTTTCACTTCCTTTACCCACTCCGCTACCTTTTTTCGCACATAGTCTCTCTTGCATTCTTCTGTGCCTATTACTGCTCCCAAATGGCATTGACTCTCCTTTGTAATCTTCACTCCTGTCCCATCAAAAGTCTGCACCACTTTTTCATACTTGTTTTCTTTCACTATTAGTACAGATTTACTAGCATTCGGATGGTACCCAATGACTTCGCCCACCGATTGTACTCTCCGCCACCATTCTTTGAGATCCCCTATTTTTCCTGCACCTGTGAGGTCATCTGCATACGCCACTTGTTTCACTCGGGTTACCTCATGTTTTATTTTCTGCTGCAGAATAGATAGTGCCAGTGCGTACATTGCCATTGCCACTGGATCTCCTTGCATTGTTCCTTCATTTGATTCGAAAATTTTAATTTCTTCCTTCTTTGTGCTTCCAACTATATACAGGTTAGCTGGCTCCTTATAAGTATTTTCTATGTACTTTGCGATGCTCGGGCATTTGATCTTGATGTTGTGAATAGCTGCCTCCCTATTAATGGTGTTAAAGGCATTTGTTGCATCCACTAGCAGTACCGCTTCACAATCTTCCTCATCATACACCTTCCCCATTGCATGTATTGCTGCTTCTCCTCCGGCTTGCTGTCCTGCACATACTTGTAAGTTGCCCACTGCTCTTTGTACATCTTTTCCAAATACGGACATGATTGCTTTTCCTATAATCCTTCTAAGAACTTCCCCAACGCCTACTGGTCTAACTCCTGGATTCTTATTTAAAGGTATCAGGCGACATGCTGTCAGAGCTTCTATGTTCACGCATGGTGATGATGCAAGTTTCTTTGCCAGCATTGCTATTGCTTCGCAAAGGTCACCCACGGCTGAACCAAACTTGTTTCGACTTAGGAAGATCCTCCAAGTCTTAGCATCTACACCTGATGGACTTGCTCCTCCCTGTGTTTTCAGGCCTTTATCCATACGAGGTCTCCAGTTATATTCTCATATATCACCGGGTCTGGAGGAACATATTCCCTGTCTAGTTTGGCCTCATCACTTGCTGGTTTTGCTTCTGGGTGTTTCTCCTTTAGCTGGTGCAAGATGCGTCGATTCACTTCGTGCACCCCACTTGAGGCTTCCCCAGTGACCATTCTGACTGCCTGTGCCACTTTACCAATCCTCATGCTATTTCCCACTGATCGTGCCATATCATCTGGCTTCCTCTTACTTCGTTGTTTTGTTTTCAGTCTTTGCTGGATTGCTCGTACTTGGCTAAGAATTTTGTCTAACTCCCCATTTTTCCACCACTCCATTCTCTGTTTCAGCGCTTTAATGTTCTCATTCAGTTTTCCCTTTGGTCTTTTTCTTTGAAGGAACAACTGAGGAATGAAAGAAGCTATCTTGATTGCCACGTGCGCCAAAGGGGCATCCTGAACATACTTTAGGATCATACGTCTGAGCTCCCCCAGCATGTCTTTTGCGGCTTCACAAATCGGTAGTTCAAACTTATTATGTTGCCATTGTATCACTTCTGTATAGATTTCATTCACTAATGTTGGGAGTCCGTCACCAGAATGTCCCATCCATTCTCCACCATTCATGTTTACGTTACGAGGTCGTTCGTTCTGTTCACGATTTTCGATTATTTCTCTCATTATCTTCGTTTAGGCCTACACCATTTTCATTATTTTGTTCCACACCTCTGTTGTCTTGCGAATTATTGATTCCTGCATTTTCTTCTGCTGGCTGCAGTTGTTGTTTGTTATTTTCTGCATTTTCTCTAACAGGGTTTGCTTGTACATCTCCATTAACTACATTGTCGTTTCACGGTTCATTTGTACTGCATCTCTCACTGCGTTTTGTCTGTGATCTGGATTATTCCTCGACTGGGACCGAGTTAATATCATCTTGTCTTATTATCTTAATTTCCTACCTATTTCCTAATACTGAGTCTATCTATCATTACTTCCTAAGGGACGAGCCTCTGCCCGATAAAGGTGAAAATGTAAACATCCTATGAGTAGCGTTAGAGATAGAAAGAGTAAGAGAAGTTATTTAACTCACCTAGTATAATGCAAGGTTACAGCAGATCAGGCTATATTACAAGACAGTGAGTGCAAAAGAAAATAGAAAAATAAAGTAAAATAAAAGTAGTTTAAAAATACACAAAGAATAAACACAGGAAAAAAAATTAAACAAAGTAAATTTAAAATATAATACAAAACGATTATTGTAGTGAGAAAGGAAATACTCTAATTAAGAGAGTAAAATGATTAAAAAGACAAGTTACCCAGGGGGCAAAACCCCATATTTGACTGAAAACTGCATTGTCGAGATATAAAAACGTGTCCTATGTGGATGGGTTCTATGGTCTATGGGCAACACTCCTAGGGTGGACACGTTTTTCAATCAGCTGCACGGGGGTCGTTACTAGGGGGTCACGGTTAACCCCCCATAAATCCAATTTCCGTCTAGTTACGGGCCACATTTTGCAAATAATATGAAAATATATCATCTATCAACATGATAGATGGCTTGCAAGAGCTATTAGGGACAAGAACAAAGACAACATGTTTGAAAAAGTTATCCTCTTAACAGGGGGATTCCACCAAGCATATAACTTTATGAAAGCAATTTGCAAAATAATGCGTGACAGTGGGGCAGAAGAAATCTTGGCAAGCGCTGGGCTTTGCAGTGATGGCACAGCAAAGAAGATGTTTGGAGAAAAGGCGGATTATTATCAAACCTTGCATGCACAACAGATTCTAAATGAAGCAGTGTGGAGACTTTTCTTCTTAGCGTTTGAGGGGTGGAGCATTCAGCAGGAAACCATCCATTGGGTAGATGACATCTCTCAGTTAGTCCAAGAAGTGATAGATGGAAAGTTTGATTTGTCACATGCTGCAGCAAGTGCCGAGTGCTTCTCACAATTAAGATGTGACCTTGGCGAATTTCAGAAAGCTATACAAGACAAACCGACCGCAAAGTATTGGCTTACTTTCCTAGAGATGACCGATATCCTACTAAGGTTTCTATGCTACCAGCGTGAAGGGGATTGGCTTGGACACCTCAGAGAGTCTGCAAACATGCTCCCTTTTCTTATTGCAGCTGGACATCACAAATATGGCCAACAGTCTCTGGTTCAATACATATCAGAAATGAAGGAGCTACCAACAACAGCACCAGACGTTTGAGTCTTTCGTCAATGGTAATTTTGTTGCCCGGCGTGCTAATGGAAGTCATAATGCAGTATGACTTTATATGCTTTTGGAGCAGACTTATAACGCGGATGCAAATGAAGTGAGTGGTCTAGGTGCAATCACCCTGAATGAAGCCGCCAGGACCAAGTAGGTGTATACCAAGTCCCTTACAGCAGGTGCATCTTTCCAGCTGAAATCTATGCTAAATTTGAATCCTGATACACAAAATCCTCACCATGAAGCTGGTATGTCACAGGTAGCAAAGGATGCAGCACTTGTGGAGAATGTTATGTAGTGCATGGAGACAAATCCATTTTCTGCAGCTGGCCAAGAGCATCTTGTCAATATCTTCACTGGGCAAGTCGCAAATGCTGAGGTTCAGAATCACCTGACAACAGTGAAGGAGATGGGTCAAGCTGCTCTTGAGAAATCCATCAAAGAAGACAAAAAAGACATTATTAAGTTGAAAACATTCCATACACAAAACAAGTTGAAGAAATTGCCAAAGAAGGAACGACATACTAAGAGCATGGAAGTTACTGCTCTCTTACGACTTGTGAAGAGTACTGTGAATGAAGGACAGGATGGTGATGTGGATGTGACTGATTTCATTGGGAATCATGAATGTGCAGACTTCCCTCCATCTTTATTTGATAATCAAGGTCAAATGAGATCTGCAAAGTCAAAATCTTGCCTTGTGAAAGCATTAATGATGAACACCAAAGTACAGCCTGCTGAACATCTTTCTCTGCCAGCTGGTTCTACACTCAGCACGAGTGTTGTTGTTGATGCAATGTCGGTAATTCGCAAGTGGTCATTTGACAAAGATACCCCCTTTCCAGATATTGCTGACAATTACAGGAGATTGCTTGTTTCGAGTCTACCTAGTGGTACACAGAGTGTCCATTTTTGTTGCGACAGATACTATGCCAACAGCCTAAAGTCTGCCGAGCGTGCCAGCCGAGGAGAAACAGGAGGGAAAGTATATGAAGTAAGTGACCAGTTCCGAGCTTCTGATCCTAAAGCCTTTTTTGATGTATCAGAGAACAAATCATCATTGCTCGAGTATCTATGCGAGAAGTGGGAGACTGATGAAGGTGTCAAGCCACATAAATCTTTGAAGCTGTTCCTCTCGGGAGGTTTTCGTGATGTGTACAAAAGCGTCATGTTGAGTGAGGGTAGTGTATCTCCTGTAATAGAGCTGCAGTCAAAGCACGAAGAAGCAGACAACAGATTACTTCTTCATTCCATCTATGCCACTCAAGTTGAAGGTGTTAAGCGGATAGTAATTTACGCCAATGACACAGATGTAGTAGTGATGGCTGTCTACTACTACAAGACCAAGCTTCAGGAATTGGGGTTGGAGGAATTGTGGATGAAGACTCAACAGGATAGCTACCTTCCTATTCATCAAATAGCTACAGTGCTAGATGCAGACCTGTGTCGAGCTCTCCCCGTTATTCATAGTCTCAGTGGGCGAGATATTACCAGCACCCCCTTCTTCACTGGAAAGACAACATGGCTACAGAGAAGCAACACTGTGCCATTGGATCACCTTGCCAACTTTGCTGAAGATGACGGTAACTACAGCCTGACAAGAGATGTAATTGATCAAGCTAGACAGCTGTTTATCGCAGTGTACTCCACAAGCAATGAAATTTCACGATTTGTTAGTCTGGCAGAGCTCAGGGCCCATAAATTTCTCAAGAGAAACACTACAGACTTAAAGAGGTTGCCACCTACAGAGGACGCATTCCTTCTTCATCTTGAAAGAGCAGCTTATGCCTGTGTAATAGATAAAACTTCACATGTTGCAAATCCAATCATCCCACCACCAACGAAATATGGATGGGTTCTTGATGGAGACCATATGATCCCACGACACACACGGAATCCGTCATGGCCAGAAGATGCGTCCAAAGCCACTTGCTGCTCATGCAGGAAAGGATGCCAAAGTAACTGCCGGTGCTCTAAAGCATCAAGACACTGCAACATCGGCTGCCTCTGCCGAGGCCATCCTGATACTTGCAATTGAGCAAGATTACAAGAAGAGGTGAAAAGGGAAGTAACAGATGGAAATGAGAGTAGTGATGAAGAATCTGGAAGCTCAGAAGGGGAATGTGAAGATTAAGAAGCTATAATTTTCCTAGATTGATTCTCAGGTGCATAGTTGGTACTAGAATTGATGTTCAACTGTCATTTCAACATTTCACAAAGTGACTGTCAATACTTGTCAGTATGTTTTCCAAAATATAAATGTAAATTGATAAGGATTAGATGGTATGTAAAGAGCACAAGCTCTTGGTATACACCAACATTTTTTATACAGTTTATGTATCGTAAGAATGATAATTTGGCTATTCCGCGTCAGACAACCCTACATGTCTTCAATGATGAATAACTTTAGACAGGATAATGGAGAAATAAACCTCACTTCCAGTGTTTAAAATTGAATTTCCTTTCATTTGATACCAAACCTGATATACTATTTTACTATTATTACTATTTTACTATTACTATTTTAGACCCCCCATACATGTTACCCCCCTTGTGGGCTCCGTGCAGCAGATTGATTTACGTGTCCACCCTAGAGGTGTTAAGTAGGCCCCAATGAACTGTTTCATACCCATGAAGCTTTTATATCTTCGCGATGCAGGTTGACCTGGCTTGCCCCCTAGGTAAGTGTCAAAATAGTGCTAAGGATTAAAGAAGGATGTTAGAAATCTACCATTAGTTTGAGAAAAAGGTCATGGTTATCAGTATGCACACAATATATCAGCGAATTATACCTTATTTTAAATAGTATACTTAGTTACTAGTTCGTTAGAGATAACTCTCACATGAAATATACCACTTCAAGTCTGATTTCCTAACTCGGCCAGGACACGCACGCACGCACGCACGCACGCACGCACGCACGCACGCACACACACACACACACACACACACACACACACACACACACACACCCACATGCACACGCACACAGCCCGTAGCCTAGTAGGTAGAGCTCTCGTCTCACACACGAGGGGTCGGGGGTTCAATCCCCGGGCGGGCGGAGACAAATTGGGCTTGTCTCCTTTCATGTGTTAGCCTCAGTTCACCTAGCTGTAAATAGGTACCTGGAATAAGTGGACGACGTTGTGACGTCCCATCTGGGGTTGGCAAAAATGGTACAAGGCGAGATGGGTATCATATGGTTCACCTAAGCTGATGGCTACCTAAGCTTTCGGGCGAGACGGTACCGTCTATAGTGAGAATGGTACCATACAGATCCACCCTAAGCCTTCGTTTTCGATGTCGCCAATTGGCTAAATACAGACTACACACACATCCACAGCCATTCCAACAGTACATAAAACACTTAACATGCATTTCACGCAATACATTCCCAGTTAAGGAGGCGCGATAATAATGAGCTTAGCTCGCATTGCGTGGATTCCCCTTGACGAACAAGTAACTGAGTAACACACACACACACTAGATACATATATCTTCATGCTCACATACTCACATACACATATCCTCACCCACATATATCCTCTTTCACCCAATCACAGTCCAGCACACACCCTGTGAGAGAGAGAGAGAGAGGAGGGGAGAGGAGGGGTGGGGAGGTAGTAGGAGGAGATGAGCGCGGTGCAAATAACGAGTAAATGACACAATCCCAGTCCCGCTAACGACTGTATATTCCCGGTCACAGTGCGAATATACACACCGGTATATTGGCACGGTGAGAGAGAGAGAGAGAGAAATGGGGGTGGGGGGGGGGGGGGATAAGAACCGGGGAGAGAGAGTGAGTGAGTTAATTAGATAGTTAGTTAGTGTGTGTGTGTGTGTGTGTGTGTGTGTGTGTGTGTTAAAACGTAGCGAAGTAAAGGTGAATGGGGGAAATCATTCGATAAATCAGAGACTATTAATATTATTTTTATTAATCTCACCACCACACCCCCAATGAAATTAATTAAAGTATATATGATCCACCGGGATTCGAACCCGGGTTATCACACACATATTTTTGCCACCTTAACCATTACACCACCAGGACGGTTAAAGGTTTATGCACACGCCTACGACTTATTATCCATTCTCGAATACTGGATATTAATCTAATCATGTTCATATTCCCAACCGCACTATGGTAGTCTACTGTTTAAGTGAGAGGAAAGAATATTCATGGGGCACAGATCATATAGACCGGCCTCTCGAAGAAATATCCCTAAACCTACTAATAATATTATTTTTATTAATCTCACCACCACACCCCCAATGAAATTAATTAAAGTATATATGATCCACCGGGATTCGAACCCGGGTTATCACACACATATTTTTGCCACCTTAACCATTACACCACCAGGACGGTTAAAGGTTTATGCACACGCCTACGACTTATTATCCATTCTCGAATACTGGATATTAATCTAATCATGTTCATATTCCCAACCGCACTATGGTAGTCTGCTGTTTAAGTGAGAGGAAAGAATATTCATGGGGCACAGATCATATAGACCGGCCTCTCGAAGAAATATCCCTAAACCTACTAATAATATTATTTTTATTAATCTCACCACCACACCCCCAATGAAATTAATTAAAGTATATATGATCCACCGGGATTCGAACCCGGGTTATCACACACATATTTTTGCCACCTTAACCATTACACCACCAGGACGGTTAAAGGTTTATGCACACGCCTACGACTTATGACAGACACAGACGGGCAGATTGAGATAGAAAAATAGAGAGATGGATAGATAAATATATAGTTAGATATATTAGTAGAGAAAGAGTGAATGAGTGTAGATAGATGGATATATTAATAAGGAGAGAGAGGGAATGAGTGTAGGTAGATAGATTGATAGATAGATAAATACATAAATGCATTGAAAGATAAAATATTTTGGAAGAGAAAGAGTGAATACGTATAATACAATGGCGAGTTCGTATCTCAGCTGAGCCCTTGCCGTTCATTGCAGGGAGACAATCAAGAGAGCCTAACACTAGCAGAATAAGAGAGAGAGAGAGAGAGAGAGAGAGAGAGAGAGAGAGAGAGAGAGAGAGAGAGAGAGAGTGTGTGTGAGAGAGAGAGCCAATAAAGCGAGAACTGGGAAAAGAGTGGAAGTAAAAAAAAACGAGTAAGGAGATGACAACAATAGAAAAAATAATAGCAATCACATGAGAGAGAGAGAG
The DNA here is from genome assembly GCA_037953745.1 of Lithodes maja. Lineage (NCBI taxonomy): Eukaryota > Metazoa > Arthropoda > Malacostraca > Decapoda > Lithodidae > Lithodes > Lithodes maja. The sequence continues at coordinate 138,797 of JBAKBP010003316.1, forward strand.
AGAGAGAGAGAGAGAGAGAGAGAGAGAGAGCTAGGCTAATGTTTATTGGACGCCCGGGTGATGTTTATTTCAGCACTGAGGTTTTAGTGTTTGCTCCAGCGGTGTTTTTATTGTTTGTATTCTCTGCAATATACTTGTTTTGATAGGGGAGTTATTTGGGTTTGGTTTTTGTTGTTACCGACACTCGTTTATTCAGCGTAATTGTAATACTTAACCATTTGAGTACTAGCGACGTGTTTTATATTTTGTTCTAGCTAAAGTTAGACGATATTATGCAGTATAGGAAGGATCTGTGGTAGTTAAAAGGGTTGGTTGAGATGATATAGTTTGAAGCCATATTATTGCTAGAGGTCCTTTCTAAGCTGAATACAATCGTCTAATAGTTGCCAGAATGTGATGAAAAGGATGTCCCTGGTACTGAACGGTTTAATTAACTGATCTCTTTCATTTCGCGTTTTTTGTTTTCATTCATTTCAAAATCTGCTTAGTATTGTGATAACTTGTAAAACTTTCACGAATGTTTGTAATACATTCGGTTATAGTTATTGAAGTTATACTACAGACACTCATTTAAGTTCGTGGACCTCTCATGGATTTCTCTGCAAATGTTCAAATTTACATTGGTCTAGGTATACATTTTCTCTGTGTTACCGTGTATGAGGGATCTAGCTTTATATATTAAGTACACAGTAGAAGTACATTCATAAATTAGCTTACAGTATATACTAGCGTAGTACAAGTACGTGAGGTCAATCAATAATAATACTTGCGATGGTACCGGTACTTTGCTTCCTGTGCCTTGATATAATTGCCGAAACATAGTTGGGTTATAGAAGTTTACTCTAATATTCAAATAGCGTAATAATAAATAAATGTATACGTAAATACACTTGGGAAAAACTATTATATTATGGGCATATGCTCCGGTTTATCTATAAAATGGCTGCATTTTCGTCAAAAGCATAATGTTTGTCAGTTGCCATAGTCTAAATTTTGTTGTATCGGGACGAAATATATACCAGTGTGATGGCTTTCTAAGTAGCAGAATATATATACTGTATATACATTAAAGTACTGGGATGGTAGTTTCAAAAGTTTCTCTCTCTCTCTCTCTCTCTCTCTCTCTCCGTTCAAAAAACGGGGTCAACCAGACCCAAGACAGGGTAGTGTAAGTCAAATACGAACTGAAAATTCAGACAATGCACAATCAGTAACATCCAACTCTAATACTCTTAAGGTGTTTTATGTAAATGCTCGTAGCATACGCAATAAATTTTCAGATCTAGAGGAAATCGTGTTTACAGAACATTATGATATAATCGGCATTACAGAATCTTGGTTAAATACGGAAGACAGAGACTTTTTAGCCGAATATACGCTTCCTGGTTATACAATGTTTGAGAAAAGTCGGATCAATAGAAATGGAGGAGGAGTTCTGTTTTTTATAAAGGAAAGTCTTAATCCTGTCTTAATGTCAAAACCTCAAATTGCGAATATAGACATATCTTACGTACTATTAAATAATAAACGAGGAACTAAAATAACACTAGCTTTATTATACAGACCCCCATCTCAATCAGTGCAAACTGACAGTGAAATTTATGAACAAATTGCAGAAATAACTAACATACAAGATACCGTAATTCTTGGCGATTTCAACTTACCCGTGACTAAATGGGGCGATATTCTTACTTCACACTCTGGACACGACCTCTATGCTAACTTGCAAGAGAGTTCACTTTTTCAATTTGTACAATCTCCGACCCGTGGTAATAATGTGCTTGACCTTGTACTCGCAACAAAAGAAGAATTAATAGAGAATTTGAATGTTGGTGATGAATTCAGTAACAGCGACCATCGTACGATAACTTTCACTTTAAAGTTTACTAGTAACAAATCAAATAGCAGCATTGAGAAAGTCCCTAATTTCAAGAAAGCAAATTTTCATAAACTTAAATCAAAACTTAAAGAAACTGACTGGAGCTTTCTGACTAACAATAACGACATAAATACATCTTGGGAGTGTTTCACAACCACTTACCTTAAGGCAGTGCAAGACTGCATACCATCGAAAATACGGCGTCCAGGCCAAAATGATAAGCCCAAATGGTGGAATAAAGATATTTCAGACTGTCTGCTTGCTAAAAAATTTGCTAAGGATAGATTAAAATCCTCACAAAATGACGAAGAACGGGTGAAATTTGTAGAGCTACGACGCAAAGCCAAAAAGTTAATTAAGCAAAGTAAAAAGACCCTGGAGTTACATGTTGCGAATCAAAGTAAAACAAACCCGAAAGAATTTTATAGTTATATCAGAAAGAAAAAAGTAGTTACTTCAACTGTTGGACCGTTAGTCGATGAAAATGGAGAATACACCAAAGACGAAGTACAAATGAGTAATGCCCTCAATACCTTCTTTGCATCAGTTTTTACAACCTAAGACCTCAGTGATATCCCTACACCATCGCCGATTCAGATTGATAATTCAGATGTTCTAAGCAATATCACCGTTACAGAGAGAGAAGTATTGAATTGTTTAGATAAACTCAAGGTAAATAAAACGCCTGGACCTGATACAATCTCACCTAGAGTTCTAAAGGAAGCTAAGGATGAGCTCTCCAAACCACTGACATTGCTATTCAATGAATCCTTGCAGTCTGGGACTATGCCTGATCAGTGGAAGCTAGCCAACGTAACACCGATATTAAAAAAAGGCAGCAAATCCCTACCCAGTAACTATCGTCCAATTAGCTTAACCTCAATTGTATGTAAAATGCTAGAAACGGTCATAAGAGACAGACTCGTAAATCACTTAGAGGCAAATAACTTACTTAAAGATACTCAACACGGCTTTCGTAAAAAACGTTCCTGTTTAACAAACCTCTTAGACTTCTTCCACGATATCTTCAACCTCTACGATGAGAGTAAAGCTGTAGATATTATATACCTTGATTTTCAAAAGGCCTTTGACAAAGTTCCCCACAAACGATTACTGCTAAAACTAAAAGCGCATGGAATACAAGACGGTGTGTTGAAATGGATAGAAAATTGGCTCAGCGACAGAAAGCAAAGAGTAGTCATAAACGGTAAGGCATCTAAATGGACCAATGTAAGTAGTGGGGTACCCCAGGGATCGGTACTAGGACCAATTCTCTTTCTAATTTACATCAACGACATAGATGAGGGTCTCACCTGTACAGTCTCGAAATTTGCTGACGATACAAAAATTGCAAATAGCGTACTCTCAAAAGAACAAGTTGACGATATGCAACACAATCTAGATAAATTGTCATGTTGGGCCCAAATTTGGCAAATGAGTTTCAATGCGGATAAATGTAAAGTACTACATATCGGATACCTAAATGAGAAAGCAAACTATTCGATGAATGGCACTCAGCTTAAGAATGTAAACAAAGAAACCGATCTGGGAGTAACAATATCGAGTAACCTAAAACCGAGTCAACAATGTTCAGAAGTTGTTAAGAAGGCAAACAAAATAATTGGCTTTATAGGCAGGTCATTTGAGCATAAATCCAAAGATGTTATCCTAACCCTTTACAATTCCTTAGTCCGCCCTCTTCTGGAATACTGCGTTCAATCCTGGTGCCCTTATTACCAAAAAGATATAAACAAGCTAGAACGAGTTCAACGTAGAGTTACCAAAATGATACCTAGCCTAAAGAACAAACCATACGAAGAGCGTCTTAGAGAATTAAATCTATTTCCTTTAACCCAGCGCAGATTAAGAGGCGACTTAATTCAAGTGTTCAAAATCATCAAAGGCATCGACAATATGAACTGTAGTAAGTACTTCACTATCGACCAATCTAATTACACGCGGGGAAACGGTTGCAAAATTATTGGTAAATCTTTTAACTCACACGAATCTAAAAATTTCTTCTTCAATCGAGTTGTCAACTTGTGGAATGGGCTTCCCCGAGACGTTATAGACTGCAGCACCGTTGATTCATTTAAACTCCGCTTAGACAAATATCTCGCATCAAACCCGCGACTGACTGCGTTTGTAAATGAATAACTTTATTGTATACCCCCTCAGTTACTAACCCATCTGTCCCCTACTAACTTCCTAATCCTGCCACGGACATTAGTTCTAGGGCAGTAGTTCCCTTTCCAATGTTCCCTTACCCACTCTAAACCACTGTTTGGACACTTGATCCTCAGTGTTTTGGAGGACAAGCAGCCTAGAAGGGTCACTAGAGCTGTTGTTGCTTGATTTCCTTTGTACTCTCTCTCTCTCTCTCTCTCTCTCTCTCTCTCTCTCTCTCTCTCTCTCTCTTTCCAATCTAATTACAATCGGGGAAACGGTTGCAAAATTATTGGTAAATCTTTTAACTCGCACGAATGTAAGAATTTCTTCTTCAACGGAGTTGTCAACTTGTGGAATGGGCTTCCCCGAGACGTTATTGACTGCAGCACCGTTGATTCTCTTAAACTTCGGTTAGACAAATACCTTGCATCAAACCTGCGACTGACTGCGTTTGTAAATTAATAACTTTATTTTATTCCCCCCTCAGATTCATCAAGGATTATTTCGTATATATATTACTAAGACGTTACTATCTTATTCCCAGATATACGAAAGATCACTTATAACTGCGTTACGTTACCAACCCATCTGTCCCATACTAACTTCCTAATCCTGCCACGGACATTAGTTCCAGGGCAGTAGTTCCCTTTCCAATTTTCTCTTACCCACTCTAGACCACTTTTTGGACGCTTGATCCTCAGTGTTTTGGAGGACAAGCAGAATAGAGGGGTCACTAGACTGTTGTTGCTTGATATCCTTTGTACTCCTTTGTACTCCTCTCTCTCTCTCTCTCTCTCTCTCTCTCTCTCTCTCTCTCTCTCTCTCAAGGCCAAAGCGAGTAATTACAGACCAATTAGTCTAACTTCAATTGTAGGAAAAATCATGGAAAAAATCCTTAGAGATAAGATAGTAGATTACCTCGAATCAAACAACCTAATCAAAAATAGTCAACACTGCTTTAGATCAAATAAGTTATGCCTAACAAATTTGATTGAATTTTATAACAAACTATTCACATATAACGACATGACGAAATCACTAGATATAATCTTCTTGGACTTTCAAAAAGCTTTCGACAAGGTGCCTCACCGAAAACTATTGGCTAAACTGGAGAGGATAGGTATCAAAGGTGAAATTCATTCTTGGATACAAAATTGGCTTACAGGCAGAAGACATAGAGTGGCGATAAATGGAGTGGAATCGGAGTGGGAGCCTGTCACTAGTGGAGTTCCACAGGGTTCAGTCCTTGGATCGGTCCTGTTTCTCATTTACATTAACGATATTGATGTAGGGGTAAACAACACCATTTCCAAATTTGCCGACGATACAAAAATAGGAAATACAGTCCTGAACGAAGATGATAGAAATGCGTTGCAATCTGATTTAAACAAAATATCAGAGTGGTCGAAAAAATGGCAGATACCCTTCAATGTCGATAAATGCCAGGTGCTGCAGGTTGGTAGCAGAAATATGAAATACAAATACGAAATGAATGGCAAACAAATAAAAACCGCAACGGTAGTAAAAGACCTAGGGGTACTAATATCTGAAAACCTAAAAACTTCCGACCAATGTATAGCAGCTGCAAATAAGGCAAACATAGCATTGGGCTTTATTAAACGAAAATTTACATATAAACATGAAAACGTAATAGTGCCACTGTTCAAAAGTATGGTGAGGCCCCACCTTGAATATGGTGTGCAGTTCTGGTCACCTTATCTGATCAAGGACATTGTAAGACTCGAGTCAGTACAGCGTAGAGCGACGAAGATGATACCCTCATTAAGAAATAAACCATATGAAGAAAGACTTAAAACGATTGAACCTGTTCTCATTAAAAAAAGAGGAGGTTGAGGGGTCAGCTTATTGAGTGCTTTAAGATACTAAAAGGTTTCGACAAAGTCGATGTAAATGCACTATTCACATTAACAATACTAATCAAACTCGCGGAAATGGAATGAAATTAAAAACCAAAAAGGCAAACCTAGATGTCACAAAGAGTTTCTTCACCTCCAGTGTGGCGACAGAGTGGAATAAACTACCAGCGAGAGTGGTGGAGAGCGACACAATAAACGCTTTCAAGGGAAGGCTTGACCTCTATCTGCAGAGGGCTGGGGTGATATGAAAAAAAAAAAAAAAATGTAAGTGTATGTGTGTGCACTGTACAGTATGTGTATATATACTGTATATATATATATGTATGTATGTGTATGTGTGTATATGTGTGTACCGGTGTATATATGTATATATATGTATATATATATATATATATATATATATATGTATATGCATATATACATATATAGTTTGTAAGGCCAGACTGCCTAGTAAGGACCTTGAGGTCTGTGTGGTCTGTGTATCTATGTAGCTCTATGTAGCTCTCTCTCTCTCCAAAGGCTATTATCACCACGTAAATTTCGCCTCTCCGATTCACTCGTAGAATTCATGTCCAATCCCACTTTAATTATAGTCGCATCATTTCCATTTTCTTACAAGCAGTTACATTCTCACTTTATTAAAGAGAAAGTTTAACTGATAGTTTCTTTTAACCCTTTCAGTCAGATGTTGTCATTTTATGTTTAGTTCTGACTACGTCAAGACTATTATATTAATAATACGAAGGACCTGTCAGAGTTCAAAGGTTATTTAGATATTCTGTAAGCTTTCAATCTTAGAAGTTTTTACTAAATTGAGTAACATTATGTGGCTGTAGTATTAACAAATTATAAAAATCGTCTTTTGATTGAAGGGGTTGAGCTGAATAGAATCGTAAGCGACAGCTTACAATATAAATAAAAACAACATTGTCAGAAGAGATACAAATTTATTAAATTTTACAATTTTAGAGTATCTCAAATCGTATCCACATCATGCAACACAATTTTACTCCAAGTAGGGCCTACCTCCTGGCGTTATTATTTGCCTTACCAAGAGGCCCTTTGGCTCACTGGCATAAGAACTCAATAAGTATACATACCTCTTGTATAAACACAATATTATCTTGTTTCCGTCATAAGACACCCTTCCTGTAACTCTAGTAATACAGTACGCAACAATTATTTAGTTTTAATAATATACAGTATGTAATGCATGCGAGTTTGTAACACGTGAAATAAGATAGGAAAAGATACTTTATAATCCTACTACTAATAATAATTTATATATACTGTATATATATTATTCTCAGCCGGGCTCGAACCACTGACAGCCAGGACGAATGTCCATGCTTAATCAACCCATTGGTGTATTGTAAAGAAATGTAGTATGCATGTGTGGTGTAGTTCTAAGGAGAGAGAAAGTATATTTTTCTGAGAAATAGCTAGATTACTCTGTGTAGGTGTACACAAAGACAAATGGTAAGAGAGCGCTCTCTCTCTCTCTCTCTCTCTCTCTCTCTCTCTCTCTCTCTCTCTCTCTCTCTCTCTCTCTCTCTTTGGCGACTTTAATTTACCTGTGACCAAGTGGGCGATACTCTTACTTCACACTCCGGACATGACTTGTATACGAACTTGCCAGAGAGTTCGCTTTATCAATTTGTTCGAACGCCGACCCGTGGTAATAACGTTCTTGACATTGTACTTGCAACAAAAGAAGAATTGATAGAGAATTTGAATGTTGGTGATGAATTCAGTAACAGCGACCATCGTACGATAACTTTCACTTTAAAGTTTACTAGTAACGAACCAAATAGTAGCATCGAAAAAGTCCCTAATTTCAAGAAAGCAAACTTCCATAAACTTAGAGCTATGTTTAAAGAAGCTGACTGGAGCTTTTTAATTAACAATAACGACATAAATACATCTTGGAAGTTATTCGAAACCACTTACCTAAAAGCAGTGCAAGACTGCATACCATCGAAAATACGGCGTCCAGGCCATAATAATAAGCCCAAATGTGGAATAAGAATTTCAAACTGCCTGCTTGCTAAACAATTTGCTAATGATAGATTAAAATCCTCACAAAATGACGAAGAACGGGTGAAATTTGTAGAGCTACGACGCAAAGCCAAAAAGTTAATTAAGCAAAGTAAAAAGACCTTAGAGTTACATATTGCGAATCAAAGTAAAACAAACCCGAAAGAATTCTATAGTTATATCAGAAAGAAAAAAGTAGTTACTTCAACTGTTGGACCGTTAGTCGATGAAAAGGAGAATACACCAAAGACGAAGTACAAATGAGTAATGCCCTCAATACCTTCTTTGCATCAGTTTTTACAACAGAAGACCTCAGTGATATCCCTACACCATCGCCGATTCAGATTGATAATTCAGATGTTCTAAGCAATATCACCGTTACAGAGAGAGAAGTATTGAATTGTTTAGATAAACTCAAGGTAAATAAAACGCCAGGACCTGATACAATCTCGCCTAGAGTTCTAAAGGAAGCTAAGAATGAGCTCTCCAAACCACTGACATTACTATTCAATTAAATCCTTGCAGTCTGGAACTATGCCTGATCAGTGGAAGCTAGCCAACGTAACACCGATATTCAAAAAAGCAGCAAATCCCTACCCAGTAACTATCGTCCAATTAGCTTAACCTCAGTTGTATGTAAAATGCTAGAAACGGTCATACGAGACAGACTCGTAAATCACTTAGAGGATAATAACATACTTAAAGATACTCAACACGGCTTTCGTAAAAAACGTTCCTGTTTAACAAACCTCTTAGACTTCTTCCACGATATCCTCAACCTCTACGATGAGAGTAAAGCTGTAGATATTATATACCTTGATTTTCAAAAGGCTTTGACAAAGTTCCCCACAAACGTTTACTGCTAAAACTAAAAGCGCATGGAATATAAGACGTGTGTTGAAATGGATAGAAAATTGGCTCAGCAACAGAAAGCAAAGGGTAGTCATAAACGGTAAGGCATCTAAATGGACCAATGTAAGTAGCGGGGTACCCCAGGGATCGGTACTAGGACCAATTCTCTTTCTAATTTACATCAACGACATAGATGAGGGTCTCACCTGCACAATCTCAAAATTTGCTGACGATACAAAAATTGCAAATAGCGTACTCTCAAAAGAACAAGTTGACGATATGCAACACAATCTAGATAAATTGTCATGTTGGGCCCAAATTTGGCAAATGAGTTTCAATGCGGATAAATGTAAAGTACTACATGTCGGATACCTAAATGAGAAAGCAAACTATTCGATGAATGGCACTCAGCTTAAGAATGTAAACAGAGAAACTGATCTGGGAGTACAATATCGAGTAACCTAAAACCGAGTCAACAATGTTCAGAAGTTGTTAAGAAGGCAAACAAAATAATTGGCTTTATAGGCAGGTCATTTGAGCATAAATCCAAAGAAGTTATCCTAACCCTTTACAATTCCTTAGTCCGCCTCTTCTGGAATACTGCGTTCAATCCTGGTGCCCTTATTACCAAAAAGATATAAACAAGCTAGAACGAGTTCAACGTAGAGTTACCAAATGATACCTAGCCTAAAGAACAAACCATACGAAGAGCGTCTTAGAGAATTAAATCTATTTCCTTTAACCCAGCGCAGATTAAGAGGCGACTTAATTCAAGTGTTCAAAATCATCAAAGGCATCGACAATATGAACTGTAGTAAGTACTTCACTATCGACCAATCTAATTACACGCGGGGAAACGGTTGCAAAATTATTGGTAAATCTTTTAACTCACACGAACCTAAGAATTTCTTCTTCAATCGAGTTGTCAACTTGTGGAATGGGCTTCCCCGAGACGTTATAGACTGCAGCACCGTTGATTCATTTAAATTCCGCCTAGACAAATATCTCGCATCAAACCCGCGACTGACTGCTTTGTAAATGAATAACTTTATCCTCCCCTCAGTTACTAACCCATATGTCCCCTACTAACTTCCTAGTCCTGCCACGTTAGTGGCAGGGCAGTAGTTCCCTTTCCAATGTTCCCTTACCCACTCTAAACCACTGTTTGGACACTTGATCCTCAGTGTTTTGGAGGACAAGCAGCCTAGAAGGGTCACTAGATCTGTTGTTGCTTGATTTCCTTTGTACTCCTTTGTACTCCTTTGTACTCTCTCTCTCTCTCTCTCTCTCACACACAAAATTTGAACGGCCCTCCCTGGCCCTCCTAAGAACACACTCACTCACTCAGAAGTAAGACACATTGTTGGTCTGGGGGGGGGGGGGGGAGAGAGAGAGAGAGAGAGAGAGAGAGAGGAAGGAGGGAGGGATATTGGAAGAGAGGGAGAAAGGAGATGCTGAAAGGAAGCTGGAACATATATATATATATATATATATATATATATATACGGTATAAATATATATATATATATATATATACTGTATATATATATATATTATATATATATATATATATATATATATATATGTATACAGGTATATATATATATACAGTATATATTATATATATATATATATATATATATATATATATATATATATATATACTATATATATATATATATATTGAAGAAGACAAGGAAGGAAGGAGAGATGGATAACAAAATATGAAAGGACAGAAAGAAGAAGATGGAGGGAAAGGGAAATGTTAAAATCTAATTGGTGTGCCGCTTTGAGAGTGTACGATACCAACTCGGGTTCGTTATGGTATCAACAAAAGGTTAACATGCAACAGAGAGGGCATGGACGACAAGCAGAGACACAGTTCACGAGCTATATAGTATTTACTTATGCACTAGTTACAGTGTGGAGCAGGCCAGTGGTCTCTCCTTATGTGAATGTATTTATATACAAGTCACAGTATATGTATACATATAACTCTTTGAAAAAGTGTTTGCCTATTCCAGTACAAACAAATCTATATGTTTTGGTACAGGTAGTAGTATCGGTTGTTAAAGAAAGAGGCGGGTTACTACTACACTCGCTAGGGGATTAACAACTACCGTCCGTCCTACCACCTGTCAGGATCTTCTCAAGCACACGTGTATGTATGGGGAAGGTGCATACAAACAGATACAGAGGGAACAATATCACAGCTGAACGAAGGAGTATTAACGGTCGGTGCGCTCAAAGGATTAAGCCCTTAGTTAGAGTGCAGTGCGAATGACTTTAAGAAGCCTATCTAGAGGCAAGGGAGGTGTGTCGAGATGTCTGCACTGCACTAAGATTACTTAAATTAAGGCAAGCGGTGTAACAGAATCTATTTATAACTTTAAAAGCGGTAGGTGCTGGTGGAGATAATTCAAAAGGTTCTCCACGTGTATGACTCACTATCACGTTACTTATACCTTGGCTGAAGGGGATCACAGAAATATGGAATACTTCATAAACTTGATACACATTAATAAATACAGAAATACATATATAGCCCTATATATATATATATACGCTCATAGAACACCGTTGTACCTCGATAGAAAATATACACTAAATAGAACACCTACTGGTGGTCTTCACCACAGATTTCCCCACTGGTGAACAGTGGCCTTCCCTGTTGATATAACTTCTGAAATCACCAAAGCCTCGGGATTGGGGACGTTATTGGGCATGTTAGGCATCAAGGGAAATATTATCTTTATAACTGGCTCAGTAATCTTTCTCCTGGAATGCTGGGTACTTTCGACTGAAACGTCAGAAGTGGCAACGAAAAGTACAAAGTGAAGCCCGACGATGTGAGGTGTATGGGTTACTTATTTCTTATATTATTATAGTTGAATGCACATACACGTAGATATTCTTGGGACAAGATTAGGGCGTCTCTCTCCCCCTAATATACAATTTACGGTCACAAGGGAAGAGCTTCACGAATAGGGTGAACACTCAAATAACAAGGGATGCGGGTATTACAGACTAGGTGCACGATTCTGGTTCTGGTACTCTCATGGTGATGCTTAGTTGCAATCCTGTGAGGTCCTGGGGCAGTCTTCTCACTGGTCTAGGGCGAGGGGCCTCGTTGCTAATCTTCAGGGATGTCTCACTTGGGTGTCGTATGCTTGTGGGCCGGCCACACTTCTAGGCCAACTTTAGCTTACTACAGTTATGTAGTAGGGTTCCATCGTCTTCTCAAGGTATGCCTTCTGGTCTCCGGACAGTGCCCTCTCTCATAGAGGGTTCGACATACTCGTGTCAACTTCGTTTTATCAACCTTTTGCAATCACTAGGGACAGAGCCTGATCACGTCCTACTGCTTTCTTCTTCTGTTCAGGGTCGTTTCTCCTCTCCCTCCTGCCACTATTGTAGGGTATTTTCCAGGTTCTCTGTACAATATTTCTCAAGCTGCAGGAAGTATGAATCAGGATAGGAGTCAATCAGCTGTCTTAACTCCTTCAGTTCTACGAATAGTTGGTGATCGGGGGTGCGGGTAGAGGTCTGTACCACTCTTAAGACGATTTATATATTCTTCTGGCTCAATCACAATGGGTGAGGGGGGCTCAGTGGCGGTGTGGAGGGGAGGGAGGCTTGCGGGGGTTGCAAGGCTTGTGGCGAGGGAGGGAGAGGGGAGGAGAGAAGGTGCTGTTGACTTGGGCACTGAACAATTGCTGACTAGGTTCTTGCTTTCCTCCTGGAGGTTCTGGATCTTTTTCGCCTTGGTGGTTTCCCTGGCCAATCACCTGTAAATTGACATTCTGTGCCTAACCTCGGCCTTCTCCTGCCAGGATTTCCGATGACATAGGCCGCCAGGTTCACTGGCTAGGGGCGTAGGCTCAGGGCTAGCTCGCTGGGTAGCTGGGTAGCTGGGTATGAGGCTCAGTGGCTAGCATGGGTGGGCTCGATGTATAGGGACATTCATGACAGTAGGGTGGAAGTGATTGGGGATGCTGGATGGTTGCACAGGCTATGTTGCCCAGAACGTTCGGGTCCACTGTACCGCCTCTTGGGAAAGTGGGGTGAATCCAGGGGGGTGCTGGGTGGAGGGTAGTTGCACTGCCCTAATACCTGCGGAGCATATGAAGGTGGGAGGCGTGACAGGCGGTGTGGTCGTTTGGGAGGTGATCAGGTGGCTTTTTTCTTTGCCTATAACAATAAATACACAAACATAATGTGAGAAGACATTTTAGCAAAAATTTAAAATGTACTTTAAAATGTACAGAGAAGAGAGAGAGAGAGAGATACGGTAAGCAGAGTGAGTGGGAAGGACGCATTGTGTGGAAAGAGTGGAGAGAGTGGCCAGAGTGTGACAGGTTTACACACACATGTTACAAGTAGTTACACAGAATGGTAACTATCTCAAACACCCTACGACTTATTCAAGGGAACAAATTTAGGTTAATAAAAGGACTGCGTAGCTTAGAGTAGTACACTCGTTGCAAAGTTTTCAAAATACCTGGTATCGGTACTATATATATATATATTATATGTATATATACTGTATATACTATATATATATATATATATATATATATATATATATATATATATATATATATATATATATATATATATATATATATATATATATATATATTTTTTTTTTTTTTTTTTTTTTTTTTTTTTTGTTACTGCAAATATATGTACAACTTTCGATAGGATCTTGTTCCAAGTAAAACAAACCTTACTTTCTCTAATCCCACACGATGTAGTTTATCATATATAATGCCCTACGGTACCTCTTTATCTGTAACTTCCAGACTTACTTTTGTGTGGTAATCATATTGACGGAAAGCATCTTGTTTATACTCCATATTGTCAACCCCATGATAGTGGGCCAATGTGAATTTTGACCCATAAATTTTATTTATTTTCACGATGTCCAAATACATGTTATCAATATTCTCGGTGCCCAAGCGGAATAGTGCTCAATATTTCAGGTATCCTAATTTCATGGTCACTGTTAAGAGACAAATCTTGTTCAAAGTATGTAAATTCTTAATTTTTTCCCAAAAGAGAAGTGTTTCATTTCGGATATACTTAACCGACATTCATCACTTAGCTAGTTTAATGACATGTCACATACCATGCACCTGGTCTATTAAGATGCATGTAAATTTGTTCATTGAGAGAAAGAGAGAGTGATATATTAAGATACATGCAAATTTGTTCAATGCGAGAGAGAGAGAGAGAGAGAGAGAGAGCGCGAGCGCGCGCCAGCACCACTAGAAATAACCGTGATGATGACTGTATTGGTGGAAGTGTTCTCATAAACGTTGGTTGGTCGTTTACATACCGGCACCTCATCGGCTCAAATGGTTCCTTGCCGGCTATTGGCTCAAAACCCGGGAGTGGCCGTTTGCTTGGCCAATTTTAGTTAGTTTTTATTATTTTTATATTTTCGCTTGTGGGAGTTTGTTTCGGGTTTTAGTGCTCGTATTCCGTGTTTCTGTTTGAGGGTATTATTGCTCTTGATATATGTCTTTCTTCTTTGTAGGATGTAATTTTCGGTTTGATTTTATTTTTGTCTTGATTTTATGCATTATTTGTATTTATTTTATTATTATATGTATTTTAAATTATTAATATTCTAGTACCGGAGTATTATAAAGGGTAAAGTATAATTATGTAACGCGCTTTGTAATTCTTGCTAGCCTCTGCAAGGCAGATGAATTTTGTTATCGCTGTTTAGTAACATTTCGCACTTACCTTGCTGTTCTGATCAATATTATATTATTATCTCCATGTGTTTCTTTATACCTAACTTTTCCAAATGATTTTGCTTTTCCCAGTGCTACCCTTTTCTTCCACTATTCTTTAGTTGGGGTTCTGCTAGCTCTATTATAATTAGTCAATACCACCTCGCTTGGATCGTAACGTCTGTGTGGTCAGTGTATCTCTCTCTCTCTCTCTCTCTCTTCTCTCTCTCTCTCTCTCTCTCTCTTGTTCAGGAGATTGTAATGTAAAATCAAGAGGAAACATCTTTATCGCCCGCCGCTATTTCCTGGTTAAATTGAGTGAGAAAGAGAGGGAAGGGGGGGGGGGGGGGGGGTTAGATATACAAAAAGTGTGGGTGGGTGGGTGTGTTACCCTACCGAAAACAAATATGTTGAATGAATGCAGTTTGTGTACTGGTGTGTTTCCGTGTACCGATTAGGGGGAGACAACGAAATGATACAATATGCAGTAACTTTAAGTGTGTGTGTGTGTGTGTGAGTGTGAGGGAGAGGGAGAGGGATGGAGAGAGAGAGACAGAGAGAGAATATGGTGGGAACAGGTAAAATATAGAAGATACCGGTAATGCAATGGAGATCCTATTGTCCGCACTCTCTTTACCTCCATCTTCATTCTTGCTCTCACTCTTGTCCTTCTTGCCTCCCCCCCCCCCCCTCTCTCTCTCTCTCTCTCTCTCTCTCTCTCTCTCTCTCTCTCTCTCTCTCTCTCTCGGTGTGTGTTAATGCAGTATATATACAGTATACAGTATATACTGTATATATATATATATATATATATATATATATATATATACAGTATATATATATATATATATAATATTTTAATTATTTATTCTGACAGTAGATGGATTGGGTGGGGGTAAACACAGGAAAGAGCTTTGATTCTTCAATCTCTAATGTTTCGGTCTATGGACTGCCCATCTTCAGAGACTAACACATACTGGATGCGATCACAAATATATACGAAAGTGTATGTAATAGTGAGCCCATCAAATCTGAGTTAGTCTCTCTTTTAAGATGGGTTTTCCGTAGCCCGAAACGTTAGAGAATAAAGAAACAAAGCTCTTACATGTGTTTTCACCCACCCAATCCATATATATATATATATATATATATATATATATATATATATATATACCGTATGTTTTTATGATTAAGACTTATTTGTAGGTTTATGGTGTAGCCTACATAGGAATCACAAAATGCAACGTTTGTGGGTATATTTTTTGTATATTATCTGAAATATTTGGGCATTGTGTATTGCTGTTTGTTTGTTTGTTTGAGTATCATATATATTTATGATGGTTGTTATTTGTGTTCTGTATTTGTTGGCATGTTTATATGGCATGTTTATTATACTGTACATATAGCGGTACGGTTTGGTGGTTATTTCTTCTTGTTATATCTGTATACTTTAACACCAGGGTCAGAGGTTTGCACTATCATAGGACACACTATATTAAATTTAAATATGAGGTACATCATTATAGAGGCCAGAAATATTGCTAGAAAAGAATGCCCACACAAAATTGCCATATTAAGGGAAGATGGGCCGGTTTTTTTTGGTCTATTAATTCATTTATTCCTTTATTTCTTAGTTTCCTCGCTAGACCTCCATCAAGCTTAGAAAAACACAACCTAGACCCCCCTTCAAGATATATTTGTACATTTTTCAGTAGAAATAATTTCCCGGCCGAAGGGTGGTTCCTGTTACAATTTCAGGCTCGCTATCGCTCGCCAGGAAAAAAATAGATACCTAAATGGCACGATAGGTCATAAAATTGACACCGAAATGGAGCTAAAAGTGTTAAAATCGCCAAGGTAAAGGGCCGAACGTCTCATAAACATCAAAACTAATGGGGCTAAACACGAGGGAGATAGTGGTCCAGAAAACCGGCCCACCTCCCCTTAATGCGCTCGTGTGTCTCCGCCTTAACCCTTTCAGTTTACGGAGATTGGGTTCTTTATTGTAGTCTGGCTCTCATTAGACGGTTTGTTTTTAGTCTGCGAGTTAAGGGGAGACTGGCCGTTTCTTTGGTCTATTAATTCATGTATTCATTAATTTTTGTAGTGTCCTCCCTAGACCTCCATCAAGCTTAGAAAAACACCCCCTAGACCCCCCTTCAAGATAAATTTGTACATTTTTCGGTAGAAAAAATTTCCGGCCGAAGGCCGGTTTCTCTTAAAATCACAGGCTTTTCGCCCCATTTCTGTCAATGTTATGACCTTTCGTGCCATTTAGGTGTCGATTATCTCCTGGCGATCGATATCGAGCCCATAATACAGGAGGAATTGGCCTTTGGCCAGGACATTTTTCTGCCGAAAAAAAAATACACATATATCTCGAAGGGGGGTCTTGGGGGTAATGTTTTAAAGGGGGGTCACCGGCTTTTTTTGTTGTTTTGTCTTTATCTCCTTTTCTCTTTCTCTGGCTTGTATCCATTCGGTCCTATTCAGCCAACTGTTTTAAGACGTTTATCCCCATCCAGGTGTCGATTTCTTCCTGGCGAGCGATAGCGAAACAGCATTGTATGGAGAAATCCGGCTTCGCCGGAGAAAATGTTCTATCGAAAAATTTACAAATTTAGTTTGCTGTCAAAACAAAAGTATAT